>JAEIHY010017478.1:0-13453 GCA_018904565.1 Drosophila tsacasi | reverse complement strand
CGGGATGGTGACGTAAAACAGCCGCCTGTCCGGATACGTCCAGAGCTTATTGATGGCGTCTGCCACTACCTGTGCTGCTGCGGCAGTCTGGAAGGCCGTCAGCACATCCGGTGGGCTGACAACTTCCAGTGTTGGTGCATCCGTGCCGACCGTGACAGCAGCCCGTTGGGAACCGAGCGTCGCGCTGATGGCTTTGGGGCTCACATTGTTGCCAGTCAGCACGGTATAATTGGCCTGCATGACGGCTGGCAGAGAGAGCGTGGTGCGCTCATTAACCATCATCCCGGTACGGGACGGGCCGCCTAATGAAAACTCATGCCATGGGCCGCCAGTCTGGAAACTATCTGCCGGACTGGAGGATTCCGCAGCAGCAAGCAGACGCGGTTCCCGGCGGATTTTTGATGATGCGCCGCCATCGCCGCCCAGCATGCTGAGAAAACCCATGTTTACATCCCATTATATACGAGTTCGGAATCATCCTCCCTAAGCGCACTGCCAATCCCCATGATGAGCGCAACTGCGCCATCAATCTTGTTTTCTGGCCGCTCTTTGCGGGGGTAGATGTTGTCTTTTGCGTCTGTGTGGCAGACCACGTTGGAAATGCACCACGCCAGGACGGGATTGCCGTCATGGTGCAGCCGCCCAGAGAGGACAAGCGCCTCCAGTTCCTTCATAGCCTCAGAAAAATTCTGCACCGTTTGGCGATATTCCACCATTGGCACGTCTTTTTCTGTCATTCTTTGAGCCAACTGGGTGGCTTGCCACGGGTCATACGGGACGCTTCTGAGGTTAAACGCCTCTGCATCCGACTGGATGTCCGCCTCAATCAGGGCGAAATCAATCACATCGCCTTCTGTTGCCTGTATCCAGCCATCGGCCACCCACCCCTCATATTGGGCATTCCCGGACTCACTAACTTGCCGCTCCGGCAGGTAAAACCCTGAGAAAATGTAATAGTGAGCCTCGCCCCCAATCTCACGCTCGAAAACCTTAAGTCTGGCCGCCAAATCGACCTTACTGGCCAGATCCAGCGGCATGATTGCGCTCTCGCCCGCAAAATCCTCAACAGAGAGGCTATAATCTGCACACCGATCCCACGCCCGCATATCCATCCATGCCTGATCGGCGTTAACCCACAGGTTGAGATGCTTGGTTTTGAAACCATTTTGCGCACTGGCCAACTGCATGGCTTTATGCGCAAGGCCAGCCGAATACCACAACCAGAATGAAGCACTGCCAGTCCTCCAGCTCTATCAGCTCACCGTTGCGCGCCTTTGGCCCCTTGATATGGGGCATCAGTTCCAGAAATTCGCAGACCCGCTCAGCAGTCGGCTTAACAAATTTGTAGTCGAAGTCTTTCTTTTTGGAACGCTCAAGATCCTGCACATGGCGAATACACGCCGCCACGACCCACTGGCATGCCGGTATTTTTTTGGCGACCACATCCCTGATGTAACGCTGAGCCTGCGCTACATAGGGGTGCTTGGCCATTGAAGAGCTATCCTTGCTGGTCGAATTTCTGGAATGGGCTGAACAGTTCTCCCTGGCCAATATTGCCCAGGCGCAGACGCGCTACAGGAGAGAGACCAAATTCAGAGCCGACAGAGCGCATGAGCCGGATTGTCTCAGCGACAATCGCAACCTCAGGCAGCGCACGGCGCATCGTGCCTTGCTTGCCGTGTGTCTCGTATGTGTCTTTGCCCTCTTCTTTCAGGGCATCTTCTGCGCGCCGCCAGCGGGCATAGGTCTGGCAGTATTGCTCCACGGCATGATGGTCCAATACCGTGAACATCTGGAGCTTGACCAACTCCGGCACCAGCTTTTCCCATGCCTCGACCGCGTAAGCGTCAAGATGGTCTGGGGGTGGAGCATATTCTGACGGGAGCTTAAGGCCGTCCTCGCGGATAGCTCGTTTTCCGGGATTGCCGCCGACAACTTGCAAGTGAGTTGGCTTTGGTTTCCGACCTTTCATGTTGGCATCCTCATGCGTGTCCGCAGGAGGGTAACTATCTGACCTCCCTGTGACTTTTTCCTTCAATTTCGCGGGTATGAAAATTTGCCCATGGCGCGGTCCGGGTGCTCGAAATCCCTAGAGATTTGATACCCCCCACCCCAGCCGGGGCCGGATTAGGCCAAAACACCAAGAAAATGGCTGTTTTCCGCCATTTTTTAGCAGGACCCGAGCGCGATTTTAGCTGTTCCACGAATGGTCCCGGCTCGTCCTGGACGAGTGATGAGACTGACAAAGCGTGCGTAAATTGGCCAAATTCAGCCGTTTTTCTGGGTTTTTTCGCACGCTTTCGATGTGATCGACATTGAGCCGGTCGGTCGGAGTGCGGCATCCCGGCACACAGCAGCGGGGATGGAGAGCCAGATGCATGGCTCGGACCCGTTCCCAATCTGCGTCATAACCACGCTGACGGGATGTGCCGCGCTGCTGGTCAAATTCCTTCCGCCGCTGCACCTCAGGCTTCCACCCACGCGGGCGGTGCATAGGGCTGCGCTTGGGCATTTTTCAGGCTCCGGAATGGGTAATAAAAAAGGCCGCGCACCCCGTAGGCTGCACGACCCCTAATCATGACGTTCAAAACACTGCATTTTGGTAAGTTTGGAAAGTAAAAAATGCAGTCAGGTGTAATTTTTTTTCGTGATCACGCTGAGACCCGCAGAAAACCAACCTTTTGCGGTTACGTGGCTTATGCCCATTTTGCTGCCGATCACACGCCAACTGTAGCGGTGGCGGCGTGATATCGGGTTGATCATCATCCACAGCAGTACCACGCGGCGGTGATTCTCGGCAGGGATGCCTGCCACCCAGTTAAGCGCCTCATCCATGCGGCTGATCTTGGCGGCGGACGGAATAGGAGGGCGGATGATTTCATCTCCCGTGATGGAGAGCAGATCATCCAGATCCATCAGCGTATCACGCCATGCAGACACACGGGTGGATGGCGCCAGATCACGAGCGGGCAGGGATGCCAGCGTGAGGCCAGCCTCAAACAGACGTGCCTCAGCATCCGCCACGATTTCAGCGGCGGTTTCCGGACGCGGCCTCATGCAGCAGACCTGGCGAGGTAGTCAGCGATGACTGGCTGCGGGCCTTTGCCGCCATCACGCACCCAGTTGCGCATCGCCTCTTCCCAATCACGCTCTGCTGCCTGCTGGACAAAGGTTTTCGGCGCTTCCGGCACCGTGCCGGAAGCAATGGCCTCACAGACGGCCTTGGCAAAATAGCCCATATGTGGGGCAGGTTTGCCCTTGCTACGCTGGCGCTCTGCAATGCGCGTGACCTCAGCAATGACGACACGCTCAATTTCTTCCGCCGTCAGGCCCTTGCGCAGACCATCCGCCGCCCACTGCCGTGCCGCTGACCAGTTTTGCAGGCTACGGGCGGGATCAAACCCGGCGGCGTCAAACGCCTTTGGCCCGATGCGATTATACACCGCGTCAATCTCAGCAGCAGATGGATCTGCCAGCTTAGCTGTATGATAACTATCGTTATCAGCTTTAGCTTTAGCTATGGGCGCGTGGGTTTTGCTTTCGGTCACGGTTTTACCTCCTTTGATAGCCATTGGCGGCAGATGGCGCTGCGTCGGGTCCGTGCGCTCGGTAATGCGATTTTTCGGCGGTCTTCCGCCCTTTGCGCCATTGGCACGGTTGGCGAGCGTCCGGCGACTGGGCTGCTGATCTGGCCCATATGAGAGCGTTTGCGTGGCATCATCCCACGCCAGCAACTGGGTTTTGCAATGGGTTTCCAAATGGGTTTTGATTTGGGTTTCCGTCATGCCAAACCCGATGCGCGCCACGTCCGCGAGAGACGGCACAGGACCAAACCCAAATGTGACGGCCCCATCCGTGCCGAGATCCCGGATAAGTTTCATCAGGTAGACCCAGATACCGATCGCCTCAAACCCAAGGGCTTGCAGGCGGATATCGCTGACCGCATCCAGAATTGCTTTTTCGATGCTTTTACGTGCCATGATCAAAACGCCTTGAGTCTGTAGCCACCGTCCAGCGGCTCTAAAATTCCACGCAGCACCAGATGCTCCAGCGCGTGCGCAAGGTCATGCTGGTCTGCGGACAGCAGACGGCACAGCTCATCTGCCTGAACAGCGCCGCCAGAACGCGGCTGCCGCAGCTCCGGCATCACATCGCCAATGTCAGTGAGCTGGAGCCATGCCGCGCGGGCCGCCAACGGCAAAAGCACCCAGCGACGGTCTGCCATCACTGAGCGCGCGTGCTTGCCAAATCTCTGCCGGGGAGCTGCCATTATCCGCCATCCTCTGCCACAACCCATGCGGGACTGAGGGCATCCTCATCCACGTCCCGAAACCATGTGGTATAATTGGTAAATTGCAGGCGGCATGTGCCTTCCGGCCCCTGCCGGTTTTTGGGGATCAGCACGTCTGCCTTGCCTTCCGCAGCCTGCACACGCTGGACGAGATCACTCTGCCGGTTGGCAAAATCCTCGTTACTTTCGCGGTCTTTGCGCGTCAGGCCAGCGTCTGCCTGCTTTTTGAGATAGTAATGCTCACGATGCAGCAGCAAAATGACATCTGCATCCTGTTCCAGCGCGCCTGCGTCCCGCAGATCTGACATCATCGGGCGCTTATCTTCCCGGCGCTCTGTCTCACGGTTGAGCTGCGCCAGGACAACCATGGGCACCTGCAATTCTGTCGCCAGTTGCTTGAGCTGGCCGGAAATTTTGGTGATGCGCTCATAACTGCGCTGGTCCTCATATGTGGAGCCTGCGGACATGAGGCCGACATAATCCAGCACGATCAGATCCAGCCCTTTGCGAGAGCGCTTCATACGCCGCGCACGGGAGCGCAGCTTGGCCACGGTGATGCGGGATTGCGTGTCGATTTCCAGATTAAGGCTGGCGGCGGCGCGCTCACCGGCCTCCAGATCCCGCCATTGCCAGTCAGACAGGATTTCCCGCGTGCCGTCACATTCCTCCGGCACATCATATCGGCGACCCGTAAACACGGCCTGTGTAGACAGATTGGCCCACGCGGCACCGGCACGCGCGCCGAGCTGCGGTGCTGTCATTTCCCCAGACCAAAACAGCACACTACTCCCGGCGGCAGCAGAGCGGACAGCGATGCCGAGCCCGAGCGAGGTTTTACCCATGGCAGGCCGTGCGCCGAGCAGATACATGCTGGACGGCATAAGGCCGCCGGTCATGCGGTCCAGAGCGCGATATCCCCACGATGCACCTGCCAGCCCGCTGCCACGTTTTGCGGCAGCAATGGCGGCATGACGCGCCCGCTGCATTGAGTCCATCAGGCTGGTGGTCGGCTGGGCCTCATCCGTGCCGCGCGCCAGTTCCAGCAAGCCGTTTTCCAGCGCATCCACAATGCCCGCCGCGGACTCATCACCCGGACGGCAGCAGCGGTCCAGCACATCCGAGCAGGCCTTATACAGGCAGCGCCGCACCCATGCGTCCCGAATAGAGCGGGCATAGGACGGCGCGGACGGGATGCCCATATTTGACGAGAGCAGGGACGCCAGCACTTGCGGCGCGGCCTGCCTGCCGAGCAGAGCATCCCCCAGCAGGTGCGGCATGACGGTGGCGAGATTTGCTTCTGACCCTGCATTGATAACATTGCGGCAGATGGCAAAGATCCGGCCATTCAGGCCATTATAAAAATGCTCGGGCTCTACAATCTCATCCACCAGATGATAGGCTTTGTTATTGACCAGTATTGAGCCAAGCAGATACTGCTCAGCATCAATATTTGCAGGCGGTTGACGCAGGGCATCACCAAACATGCTGCCATCAGCCATGGTTTTTTACCCCCTTATTTACGCCGGTCCGCACGAGAGGCAGCAAGCCGGTCTGCCAGACAGGTGCGGTATGACCGGATTCCCAGACAAACCATGCGAAGCATTCCTGCTTTTTGTCTTTTGAGCCGGTGGATTTTCCGTTTGGCTTCATAACCAGCCGCTCACTGGACACCCACTGGCGCGCCAGCGGACGGCGGCCATAAAACTGGCGGCGGTCAATACCCTCTACCCGCCGGAATGGCAGTAGCAGGCAGACATGGGATGCGCCGCTCTCAAACGAGACATCCACAATTTCCTCCCAGCAGTTATAAGGCGGGTTTGAGACCACGCAGTCCGGCCGCCAGAAACGCAGCGTGTGACGGAAATCACCCACGGCAAGCGCCTGCGGCCAGCGGTCAATAATATCGGCACCGTTAGCCCGGATGCCATGGGAGCGCATGACGAGCGGGATATTTCCCTCACCGCAGCAGGGGGCCATGACCCAGCCGTTAAACTGCTCTACTTGCAGGAGCGCCTGCACAGGTGCTGGCTCTTCCTGATAAAAATCATTTTCCACCCGTTCATAGCGGGATGTTTTTTTAAGAGGCGGCATTGTCAGGCTGCCTCTTTGAATAAAACCGCCGCACTGGCGCACCAAAACCAAGCATTGACAGCACTGGAGCAAAGCCGCGCAGGCCGTTCTGGATGTTGCTTAAGTGGGATTCATGGATGCCAAAAACCTGTGCGGCGGCGCGCTGGGATTTGCAGGTCCGGATAAAGTTATTCAGTTTTTCTTGCACGTCCTGCGGTGTGGCAAGTTTTTGTGGGTCACTCGCCAGAGGATAGCGCAGAACCTGCACCAACCCGAGTGCCGCGACAACATCCGGGCTGAAACCCCGCAGATTTTGCGTATCCCGCACTGCCTGCACCGGGATGTTGTGCTCGCGGGCAAATGCCGCTGCGCCACCGGCAACACGTATGGCGCGATTCATAATGCCGCAAAATCGTGTGCAGTCCATCATCTTTTCAGACATTTTTCATCCGATCGCGGTTATATCGCCAGACTAGAGACATGCCGCTGGATACTCTGACCTGCTCTGACAGGTCCGGCCGGATTTTGGCGGACTGGCGGAGATCACGACTGCTGAGAGGACGGGAGGCTATGATATGGCGACCCGGCAAAGCAGGCTGCCCATAACTCCGCACACAGACCGAAAGCGGCCTTTTGGAAAAGTTATTCATATTTTCTTGCTTTTCTGCCGGTCTAGCTGGAGCTGCTTGCGGCGCGTGTAGATGGAGCGTTCGGAAAGACCAAGCCTGCGGGCCTGCCGCTTGATGCTCAGGCCGCAGCGGTCAAAATGGCGTAGCTGGACGTCCATGGTATGACTCCATTCTATGGCCGCGCGCGCCATCAGGCTGCGCCCGACTGGCTGCTGCCAACTATCTGCGGTTTGTTATCAACAATGATTTTGTGCAGGGCATGCTCCAGACGGTCCATCACAGCCCGCAACGGGTGCAGATGCTCAAGTATGGCCCGCGCCTCATCAACATCAATTCTGCCATCTTCCAGACTTTCAATTCCTTCCTGCAAGACCTCACTTGAAGTTTTTGAAAGTTTGGCAAGCTCTTTAGGGATGTGACCCATGCCGGAAAATTTGACCGGCACCAGACGATAACCCTCTGCTGCTGCCATTGCGGCGAGGATCAGCGGCTCCTGCGCGCAGGAATCCAGATCCACAGCAACGTCTACCGGCGCGCATTGCAGGCTGTTGCGGTTGCCATAGTCACTCAACTGAGACCGGCCAACGCGGCAGATTGTGACAGCGGCATCTATCCCGCCAATCTGCTGGATTGCCTTTTTGGTGGCTGTTTTGATGGCAGGGACGGACATCAGACCGCACCCCGCCAGCGTTCCATCCCGCGCCAGACTGCCGACATGGAGACCTCATGCTCTGGTATCAGCGCGCCATTCAGGCGCAGGAGCTCAAATGCTATGGGGCGTTCTGCTACAGCCGCGTCCTGCACTGGGTTTTTAATGCCCGTGTATTCGGTGCAGATCCTTTTTGCCTTGCCTGAGTAGCTTTTTTTGATGGTCTGGATTTTGATGCCAACCATCAGGGCAATGTCCTGCAATGGCAGGCCCTGTAACATCAGAGCTGCAATAGCCAGCACATTCTGGCCGAGCATGCTGTTTGGCTTTGCCAACTGCTTAAAGCCGATACGCTGCACCAGCGGCACATCAACATCACACGCGAGAGACGCGAGGCTTTTCTCACCGCCTTTTTGCGCATGGTAGAGATAGACAATCTCCCTGATTTTGCTGGCATAGATGCCGCCAGTGAGCGTGCCGTATTTGATGCCGAGCGAGACAGAGCAGCTTTTGAAAGTGTGCCCCATAATGAGCATGCGGGATGCCGCGATGATGCGCTCTACTGACTGCGCGGAGAGACCTGTAAGGGCCTGATCCCTGATGCGGCTGAGGAGCGCCATATCGACCAGATCCTCTCCCCGGACTGTATCCGGCTGACAGGCTGAGGCCGCAGGCGTACTGGTGGCGCTATGAGTTTTCATGCTGCGTTTTCCTTCACACTGAAGCTTTCAGCGCTGCCAAAAATGTCAGGGCGGAGGCGGCATCTATCTATTCCGCTAGCAGCCTCGACAGCCAAAACACGCTCTGCTGGAATGCGACCATTTACCTTCCAACTCTGGACAGTCGACGAGGGAGCCTTCAGCAATCGTGCCGCTCTTCTCGTGCCCCCCATAGCGTCAATCGCTTCACGAACAATAGTCATGTGCGTGATGTGCGCTTTACACGCACAAAAAGCAAGCGGAATTTACGCACTGACATGTGCGACCAGATCGCACAAAATAGCTCTATGAGCGACCTTCACGTCACACAACGCCTTAAAAAACTTCGCACTCGGGCCGGATACACCGTCCGGGATTTTGCGGAAGCATTAGGCTATGAGGATAAACACTCTTCGTATCGGACATATGAAACGACCTTTAAGAAGGAGTTTCTGCCCATCCCAATGGTGAAAACTATGCTCAGGTTGCTAGTTGACCGAGGAGAGCCACCTATAACTCCGAATGAAGTTTGGTCTCTTGCCGGGGTCACGGCGGGAGAGGACGGCATCCAAGCTGCTGTCGATCGGGCAGAAAGCGCTACGGGTACACGCCGAAAGAATAGAGGCTCTGTTCACATCAGAGAATATGATGTTTCTCCTCAAGCCGGTGATGGCGCCTATATTGATCAGCATTGTGGACTAGCGGAAGGAAATATTGTTCTAGATTCTTGGCAAATTCCTAAGAATTATATTGAGAGTTATCTGCCAAATTCAGAAAATCTTGCGATTGTAAGAGTAGCCGGAAATTCAATGGAGCCCGAATTAAATGCGGGCGACCGGGTGCTTGTTGATACTGATCACAAAATTCCCACACCAGACGGCCTGTATGTGCTTTGGAATGGAGTAGGCATTGTTATCAAGCAGATCCAAGTTATTCCTCGTTCAGACCCACCTCGAATAAGAATTATTAGCGTCAATCCGACATATCCTTCTGACGAAGCAGACCTTTCTGATGTGATTATCAATGGTCGGGTTGTCGGGAAATGGATGTGGAAATGAAAAATAGGAAGAATTCATGCACTTCATTATTGGATTTTTTATTTTCTCTATAATTTATAATTATTCTTTGTCTTATTCTAAGAATAGAAATTGCTTTCTATGGGTTCTTGCGGGAATTTTTCTGCCAATTGTTTCAGGTCTGGTTTTGTGGTCACTTCCAAAGCGAGAGCACTCTGTGGCTCAGAGCCATAAAGAGAAGGCTCAGATGCCACCCTTGGATGAAAGAGGAACTAAGCAACTAGCAAGTTCTGTGCAACAGAATCCAGCAAGAGCCGAAGAGATTATAAATGAGAGCAATAAAGAAAACGCATCCTTTCAAGAAAAAATGGATAATAGTTCTTTTAAAGAAAGTTCTTCTAAATCACTGTTTTATATCAAGGGGAGTAAAAAGCCTTTATTTATAGACGTAGAAACCACAGGATTACATAACAATGATTCAATTGTAAGTATCGGAATGTTTCTATTATATGCAGAAGAAAGCGAAGAAAAGCAAAAATTTAGATATTCGTCTCTTCATTATATATTTGATCCATGCAAGAAAAGCCATCCTATTGCTGAAAAAGCCCATGGATACGATGATTGGACTTTGAGGCATCAAGAACTCTTTGAACAAAAATCACATGAAATACTTGAATTAATAAAAGAAAGCGACTTGATAGTTGCTCATAATGTTAAATTTGATATCAAATTTCTACGTAATGCTTTTTCTAGAATTGGTATAGATATCGGGCAATTAGATACAGCCTGCACTATGGAAATGCATGGAGGAAGCCTTGCCGTATGCACGGACACTATTGGAATAAATAGAAAGAATAGCAGGCATGATGCAGCTGAGGATGCCGCGATGTGTATGTGTCTTTATTTATCATCAATGAGCAATATCAATGTCGTAGAACTCTATAAGAAGCTAATTATTCCTCCTGCAAAAAATTATATTGTGCCGCCACCACAGCCAGTAGGCCCACTTCCTCGACGTAACAATATTAAGAAAAGAAATGAGATTCTTGCCGGGAATTGAATAAACCGGCACTGCATTCCAACAGCCTCATAAGAAGTAACTTGTATGATGTGCGTTTTTTAGCTTGCGTTCTGTGCGTAAAAAACGCACAACATATCCATCGCCACCGATGCGATGGAGGAACACATGCAGACTCAGACACCACAGCAGACCGCCGAGGCAGGCCCCAGTGAGCTGGCCGCCCGGCAGGATGCTGGCCAAGAGCAACCACCCCGGAAAATTATCCAGATTGTATCAATGCGCGGCATCCCAGAGGCAGTTTATGCCCTCTGTGATGACGGGACTCTCTGGCATAATTACACGACCAATGAGCACTGGGTTAAAATGCCGCCTATTCCTCACGGTGACGCATAACCTCCAGTAACAGATAAATAAAACCGAGGCTTATACCAAATGCAAAACGTAAATCAGTTTGAGCAGCACCGCGCTGCATTGGAGCAGTGCGTCCATAGTGGCGTGCATGACGCCGAGATCCGCCAGGCCATGCTGCGTCACATTGCAGCGATGGGTGCCGCAATGCACGCGGAGGAACGCAACGCGGACGCCGCAATGCGGACCACTCACCAGATCCAGCGCAGAGGCCTGCTGAGCCGGTTTGTGCTGGATGTGCGGGAGTGTGCGGCATGATTGCAACCGTGTTCCTGCTGCTCTGGTCCTCACGGCTTTATCAGGCGTCTGTTGCCATCCCTATGGCAAATATGCAGGCCTGTCAGGCGGCTATCTCGAAACTGGATGATGCTCAGTGGGTCAGCGGCATAGGCGGCCAGAGGGCTATCTGCATTGAGACAGGCCTGAAACCATGACCCAGAAAGAAAAGGCCCTCAAAAAACTTGAGGAATATTATCACGCTGGCATCAAGCGCATTCAGGATGCGGCTCCGGACCATGAAATCAGCATTATCCTCTCTATTACTAAGGTTAATCCCGAGAATGGTATGGTAGATAATGACACGGATACATCTGGCCGACGCGAAGAACTGTTAGTCAGCTCTATGGAGACTACTATCGGGCTGATAATGGAATATCCCGATAACTACCGGCCCTATATCTCATTACGCTGTCAGGCGATGATCGGAGAAAGTGTCAGGCGTTTGCGGCTGGGAAACAAAAAACCGCCTACAGTCCAGGAACTGGATGCCCTGATTGAACAGGACAAACTGAACCATAGAGTGCTGTCATGCCCAAATATAAAATTACACTAAAGCCGCAGCACAGCGGCGGGTATCTGGCTATCCTGACAGACGAGCACGGCAATTTTGTCGAGTTTGCGAAATGCCAGAGTGAGCAGCGCGAGGGCAAGCGGCACATCACCGGCTCCAGCACGCGCGGGCTGATGGGATGGGCGTTTGATCTGTGGTCTATCGGCGGCGGCCTGTTCCGCGCCACCACCACAGATAACCGTGACTGGCTCATTGTTTTTAACGACTGTGAGACCGTGATGGATGATGGCCAGCAGACCATTGAGGGCTGGAGCAATGACGTCCGGACGCTGGAGCCAGCGCCAGAGCAGGTGGCGGCATGAGCAAGCCAGAATTCGAGCGGTCGTATGTAACGGAGCTTCTGGTGGCGGCGCTCCTGGACGTGCAGGTCGGGCAGATCATCACTTACAAAGAGCTGCAAGCGCTGGTTAATCACGATATCCAGCGCAAGCAACGCTATTTTTTGGAAAAGGCCGTTACAATTTGCCGCAGAAAGCATAAGCGCGACTTTACCACTCTCCATAATGTTGGCCTGCAACGGACTCCCGCGCAGGATCTGGCAGAGCGCGGCAAAGGTCAGATCAAACGGATCAGGAACGCGGCAAAGAAGGGCGCGGAGATTATGGATACTGCCGATAGGCAGGAGCTAAACCAGTCTCAGGCGCTCGAACATGATGCAACACGCGGCATTATTGCGGCCATCCAGACCGCCAGCAAGACGCGAAAGAACACGCAACCCCAAAGAGGGAATCCTGACCCACAGGTGACGCTATGACTGCAAACAGGACGGCTGCGGCCTGCCAGCTAGATGGCAGGCAGACCGGAACCGTTTGGTTCCACTCCGCTCCACAGCGCATCGCCCCGCGCCACGCCGCACTACACCACAACGCAACGCCACGGGGAGCAGGGCTTCGGTCCTGTTCTCCGGGACGGTGCTTATCGTTCCACAACGCCTCACGTCACGCTACGTCGCCATGCAGCGCACCACTGCGCCTCACGCCACATCACAACGCAACGCCACGGGGAGCAGGGCTTCAGTCCTGTTCTCCGGGACGGTGCTTATCTGTTCCACAATGCCGCACGACGCGGCGCGTTATGACGCTGCACCGCGCGTCACAACGCACCACAACACAACGATAGACGGGAGGCATCATGCTTCCCGTCACCTGACAGGACAAAACAATGATTATCCGCAAATGTAATGTCACCATCAAAGGGGTTTCCCCTTATTCACCGTCTAAGCCAATGGAGGATAAGCCCAAGGAATATACCCACAAAGACTGGGAGGCAGCTCAGTGGCGCAACAAAGCACACATTGATGAGCGCACAGGGAAAGTGTTCATACCGTTTATGGCTTTTAAAAAAGCACTGACATCCTCTGCAAAGCTGACTATCAGAAAGGTTTCTGGCAAAGGGAATAAAACATTCTCCAGTATTGTTCAGGCCGGGATCATGATTGATACTCCGCTTGTTCTGGATATGACCCGTGATGACCTTATCCCGGAAAGTTTCCTTTGCTCTGCTACTGGCGACCCTACAGGCAAGGGCGCGCGCGTTATGCGCACATTCCCTCGTATTGATGACTGGGGTGGTATTTTGACCTTCCACATCTTTCAGGAAGACCTCAGCAAAGATGTCTTTCAGGAATATCTGGAAGAGGCTGGGATGATGATTGGCGTCGGCCGCTTCCGCCCGGAGAATGGCGGCGTGAATGGCAGATTTCAGATCCTCAAGACAGACTGGGAAACAGCATGAGCGAGAAACTGGAATGCACGCCCCTAACACCGGAAATGATCGAAGCGGGCGCTGTCGCTATGGCAAATTTCGATGCATCTCTAGTCG
>JAEIHY010017477.1:0-20953 GCA_018904565.1 Drosophila tsacasi | reverse complement strand
CCACCCGTGTAGGGGCTAGTGGAGTAGGTAGTGCTACATGGTCAATTGCCACCGGCTGTACTACAGGGTATCTATGACTCTCTCTCTATTTTCCTCTCTCTCTCTCTCTGTTCTTTTTCTCTCGAGTTATCTCTCTTTCTCAATTTCTTAAACCTTAAAATAGAGGTGCATTAAATCGATCTTTGTATATTAGTTTTAACATTTAAACAATTTAAGAACAATAAACTTGGATAAATGGAATAGATTTTGTCAATTTGTAGTCTTGCTTGCTTTCTTGGGTATCTTAATAATAATATCTCTACGAAAAACACTTAAAATCCCCGCCCAATTAGGGGCATGTGTTTCGGCTAAAAATCGGGCTTAGCTGCAGGATATGTATATGTGTTTATATGCAGCTTAGCCATCGTGCACAGGGCGAACGCGTCGCGGACTCACGTTAAAATGAAATGTGGCAGGCAATTAAGAGGGCGGAATTGTTAAATTATTGCAACTTTATACCCCTGCCCAGGCCCCCGCACGGCATCCGAGCAATCTGCAAGCCCATTACCGGGCAGGCGGGCAGGCGGGCGGTGGGCACCCAAACAGCACGTCTGCGCCGCTCAAGTTAATGAGATGTTAAAATGGAATCTTCTCAGCGCTTTTCGTTGTGGACTTTTTAGCTTGGCTCGCTTCGTTCCGCCAACATCCAGTTGTTTGCCAACAACGCCAAAGCCAAGCCAACTCCTTCGCATGTTTGCCTTTACTTTTTGCTGAGTTGTAACGTCAACTGCTGCTCCTCTCCTGGATGTCCTTTGCCGTTGCTGTGGCTCCTGCTACTGCTCCTACTCCCGCTCCTGCTCCTGCTCCTGCTCCTGCTCCTGCTCCTGCTCCTGCTGGCATTGCAGGTATTGTTGCCGCTGTCTGCATCTGCGTAGAGTCGTCTAATGACGAAGCATTATTAATATGCGTGAAAGATAAGGCCATGCTGGGAAACCGGAGCGGCGCCCCAATCAAATTTATTGTACAAAAACACTTTCCAAATTATAAGCAGCCGCAGTGTATAATCTCCCCGCAGGATGAGGGGATGACTTCAAGTCCTTTTGCCCTATTTTATTGGCACCAGCAATGTGGCGGCGTAGATACAATTATTCAGATTACTGGCCTGAGGATACATAATCCTTATTAATGTAACAAAGTTATTTCCCCAACTTTATTTATTTAGTTTTAATCAGAAACACTTGAGTAACTAGAGGTATTTTTTACCAGTTCAATAATGTAGAAAAGTTGTTAAGGTCAAATTTTAAATGCTAATTTATTAATATAATAAAAACTAATCATTTCTGGTCTCACTTAATGCTTTTTAAAAAATTTTACCAAAATTAGAAATCGAGATATGAATGCAGAAAAGTTCTCCAATAAAAACCTAGAATAAATATTCAAAGAAGAATGAAATCGGTTGAGTTTAAACCAAGTTATGATCAAAAAATCATTGAAGGGGTTACCGATTTTTAAGCCAAAAATTTACCCATTAAAAAAAAAATACAATTAAATTTAAATTACATCGGCAAAAACTGTAAAAAAATTTACAAAAATTAGAAATCGAGATTTGAATGCAGAAAAGTTCTTTATTAAAAACTTTGAAGAAAAAACCAAACCAGACTGGAATCGGTTGTGTTCAAGCCAATTAATGGTCAAAAAACCATTGAAGGGGCTACCGATTTTTAAGCACAAAATTTATTCATTTTTTAAACAAAAATTTTAAGGGGTTATATCGCCAAAATTGTCAAAAATTGGCAAAAAATAAGAAATCAAGATTTTAATGCAGAAAAGTTCTCTTATAAAAACCGAGAAGAAAAATCTAAACCAGAGTAAAATCCGTTGAGTGTAAGCCAAGTTAAGATCATAAAACCATTGAAGGTGTTAACAAAAGAACTAATTTGTTGCTGGACTAATGTGTGTATTCATATTTTTTGATAACTTATCAATCGCAATTCTAAAGTTTTAATAGATTTTTGAAGAATAAAGTAGAACTGCAATAATGGCTTAATAAAAACATCATACACATTGTTTTAACCCTTACTTGTATTAAAAATAGCAGATCAGCTATTCAACAATCCAGCGGGATATCCTTTTAATCCTTACATGTTTAATTTATGCAAAACAGGTTCCCGGCGCGATAAACTGGAACTAATTTAGCACGGTCCTCGGCGGGGATAACTCCAATCCGTTAACCACCATGGCATGGCATGGCATGGCATGGCCCATTCCAACCACCTTTGTTTAGCAGCAGGCCAACACACACACACACACGCCCCGAAACGTATTCAAGTGTATGAATGCGCACTTAACGCGTGAAGTGGCAAAGGGAGCAGCCCCTTTGCCCAACTCCCTTCCCTGGCTATAGCCTCATATATGGTGGTATGGTATGTAAATAAATTAACAAATAGCCCGAACTCGGACTGAGACTAGGAGGGACTTGAGCTGAAAATCAGGGGAAACCCCAGCAGGATAATATGCACGATCACAGGTTTGCTTTTTCCCTATTACTCAACTCACTCGGTACATCAATTCTCAGTCTCAGAACCATCCAAGTAACGATTCCAACGAGACGTAGAGAGTCCTGTGTTCATTCGTTATTGCTTCTCGATGCATTTTTTTTTTTTACACGCAATCAGGCGTCTGTACGACAACTTTAATCCTTTGGAAAATTGTTGCATCACTGTTACCATCGTCGTCCCAGGGTCCTTCGCACTTCGTCCTTCGTCCGGGGGCCAGCCTGCCTGCTGTAGCTGTCCTGCTTGTGTCAACAATATCAAAGGCACTTCGTGCACTCCCTCCCAGCTTTGACACAGACTGATTGCCTTGTGCGACGCGCCTCGCAGCCTTCCTGCCTCCTGCATCGCAGCCTTCCTGCCTTCCTGCCCCACCTGCCCCGGCGGTCGCCTTCGGTTATCATCTGCCGGGCACACCTGTATAAATATGCGAAAAATCTCCGGCACGACAATGCCAATGGCCACCCATGGCCAATTGTTCTATTGTCATCATAGCAAAGGCAACTTGTTGGTGTTAACACCTTTGTCGCAACACGCAAAAGGCGTCCTGCCGCCTGACGAGTGCCAAGTGCCAAGTGCCGAGACTCTCGTCCCCCCAATATGGTATACGTATATGTATTAATGCATGAACACACACTACACACACTAAATTAACAGACTCCCGTTAAAGGCCGCGTACATGTTGCCTTAATTATATTTGAACGCGGTACTTACAAGGAAATTAACCCGAGGAAATGCTTGCCTTTTGGCAGGAAGCCAAGAGGATAAGGGGTTCCTCCGCCCAGCAAAAAGGTTGATTTTTGGGAATACTTTTAATATTACAATATATTTTTATGAAGAATGCCATCGAGCTTTGAGGGAATAACGAAAAAAAGCGAGCTCGACTCTTACAAAAGAAAGCTAACTGACAGCTATTGATCGTTTGTTCTTTTCAATTTTAAGGTTGCCATCTAGTCTAACCTTGATTCCTACTTATTTTACTTACGTGTAATTAATAATTAAGCAAAGATAAAACCTCGTAATATTAAGTATTTTTTGTTTTTTTTGTGAAAATCGTTTAAAAACTCTGAGTTACATAGCCCATTTTCTTTTGAAACCTAAAAACAGCACATAATCACGCAGAGCTCTTTGTTACCCGAGCTTATGTACTTATATACATATAAATATATATATATTTTCATATATATCTCTGGGCGAAATTGCAATTAACCTGACGAAAATAATTTTCTTGATATAATGCCCGGGACCTTCTTGGACCTCCTGAGTAAGGTATAAATTAAGTGAGCCCAGCCAAGGAGCCACAGCACAGAGATAAGGCAAATTAAAAACCACGTCCAATGTGCCAACAATATGTCTGGATGGGAATGGGAATGAGGATGGGAATGGGGTTGGGGTTGGGGATGGGCAGCCCCGCAGCAGTCGCCGCAACCTGCAGTGCGACCTGGGAGCGCAGCAGCAGCAGCAGCAGCAGCCATTTGTTAGTCTGCAGCGACCACAAAATGTTTCTTTAACTTACACCAAAGTCAAATCATAATTAATTCTGCGGTCCACCGGCAAAATCGTCCTTGCCATATAAAAATATAATCAATTAATTAAACGCCACCAGCATTTAATTGGAATCTCTGCCTGTCCCCCCTTTAAGTGGTATCTACGAGTGCAAGCAGCATTATCTGTGCTAAAAAATATGTATATATCTATTACAAAGAATAATATAAAACTATGGAATATATGTATGCCACTTAAACATATTTAATTTAATGATTTTTAGGTTGAATACATTTTTCAAGTCTTTGTAATTTATATTCTGAATTTCACTAACAATTTCTCTAATAAATATTTGGATGGTAAAAGAATTAAAAAAAGAAATACTTTTACGTAGACTAAAGTAAAGTATAAGTAAAATATAAATATATCGATTAAATATCAATTCTTAAACTGCAATATTCAGTTTTTACACAAAGCCCTGCTTTATATCCTTTAAATAAACACATAATGCCTTGGATAAATTCTTAACTTCATCTTTAAAGTTCGGTACTACTTATCGAAAACAATAAATCGATACAATTTCGATAATTAAATGTACAAGTTTTCAGTAATTAAAAGTGTAGTAAGCACCGAATAAGATCCTCTGGATATATTCATATCAAAAAGTTCACTTTATGCCTTGAATTCCCTTTAGAAATACCTAAATAAGTAATCAACTTAAACTTGAATAAATAGAAACGAATACAAGCCTTTAAATCGATTAAAATTCGATTATTAAAGCTATTACCTTTTCTATATTTCACTACAGATCAAAAAAGCTAACGTTATCCCCTAGATAAATATCTAACTTAATCTTAAATGGGTATTGAGTGACCCTCATCTAAGGTTATCTATCTGTCTTTCGCGTGTATTCCAGGAAAATAAATTTAGTATTACACCCCGATTTGGTGATTTTCCTATTTTCCGATTTTCCGGCTGCTGCAGCAAATCAAGCGCCGCTGTCCAGGGAATGAATGTATGCAAAGCTGTTTCTGTTTTATAGTTATAGCCTTATAGCCGTGGCTTAATGTGCTTCTGTTTCGATTTCACTGACCGCGTCGCGTCGTGCCACCACCCTGGATTGCGCTTTGAAATTTCTGTTACCAACAACGGTCCGAGCCGAGGCCGTGGCCGAGGTCGGAGTTACCATACAGCCACTGTCACTGCCACTATCTCCGCCCGGTTGGAGGCACCTATACCCAGGGACACGGCTTTTATTGTCATGTGTGCACCGATGGCTGGCTGGGTCCATTGATTCCACTCGCCTGACCGTGTGTATGTACTAATAAAAAGGTAAAAATGCCTCAATTTCGATTCTCTTTTTTTTGTTTTTGTTCTCTGTTTTTTTTTTTTTGTTTTGTAGGCGAGTCAGCCAACCGACCGACCGATTGTGATGTCGTTGGGGATAAGTGGGCTTGGCCTGGCTTGGCCACCGATTTTTGGTCTCATACTCTCTGCGAGCACTGTGGGATATATTGGACAGTACAGGCTAGAGGTTCGCTCGCAACGCAGTGTATCGAATTTAGCGGGATAAAACTTCATTTTGGAAATTATTTAACCTTTTTTTGACTGCGAATTAATTGCACAAATTAAGCCTGCAATTTGTGAAACTAATGTCCAAAAAGGTTAACAATTTTTAAAAGTTTACTAGTTAGTTTGCCAAAAATGTATTCCAATTATAGTTAAGTTTAATTGGAGATGACAGAAAATATCGGCGAATAGATATTATATTGTTATACCAAAGCTAATATATATACATATAAATTAATAAATAAAAATATATATAGATATCCATTTAATCGGTAATATTCGATATTTTAACGATGCATTGTTTTAGATTTAAGAAATTTTAATTGATCAAAGTTTATGGTTTTATCGATATGATATTGTGATTATTTATTTGTGATAACTCACATCACATCTCACTTTTTCTGAGTTATACATACATACCTAGGGTTAATTTCTTATTTATAAAAAATAAAAAAACTGTTTGAAGAAAAACATATAAACATTTTAACATAATTTTTAATAATTATAAATAAATTTTTCTAATAAAAAAAATGTAAGCAATGAGGCTCAGCAATTTTAAAAAATGTTATAGCTACCGAAAAGCACGAACAATACAAGAATTTATTCCACAATTCACCAACACTTGGCATTCAAATTTTACAAGTAACGGTAAAGCCTATTCCAATACTCCAAATTTAACTTATTTCTATATTTAAAAAGTGTGCTCTGTTTTATAGTTTCCAATTCATGAATATAATTAATTATTACTATTTTGTTTCCACAAAATCTCCCCTCATTATATACAACTTCTACAGGCTATCGGATATCTTCACCTCTCATTATCTTAAATTCTGTACAAATTGTGCCCTCATAATTATCTGATATTTGAACAAAATCTCCTGTCATAATTGTTTGATATTATTGGCGGTTTTTGAATCGACTTAAAGACCCCTTGCCTTTCGAATCAACCCAAGATCCCATTCACAACCGATTGAGTTGCAAAAGCAGAGCAACAGCTAGAAAAGATTTATGTCGTCTACGCGGCGCTCGGTTACCGTTATTCCATCCATTAGACGGCTTGTCTGCTGCACTCGCAAAAATACGCAAAANAAAAAAAAAAAAAAAAAAAAAAATATACAAAAAGGAAAAAAAGGAAGAAAATGATGAATTTCCATACTCTTCTCTATGTCTACGTGCACGAGCTCGGGCTCTGACTATGGCTCTAGCTCTGGTTCTGGCTTTGCTCTGTCCAGCCAGTGGCTCTGACAGGCAGAGCAGCAACAGTTCAAAGGTGCGCACTCCCGACATCGACGTCGGGCGTCGTGTCGTCGTCATGCCCCAAGTGGCTCGGGCGTGTGTGTGTGAGGCAGGGGTGCCCCGGCAGAGCACGAGGCGCGGCTCGTGTCACTGGCAACAACAACGACGGACTGCCTGATGCTGCTGCGGCATTGCAGTGCCATTGTGATGCGGATGCGTTGCGTTACGTTGCCTTGCCTCGCCTCGCCTCGCCTCGCCTCGTGTCGTATCGTATCGTATCGTTCGGGAAACCCATCCTCCGGACCCACTCGGGCCCGGGCACACGTACACGTGTACATATACGCGTGTACATATACCATCTGGCAGAGTATGTGTGCACACAACGAGCCCTTGTGGCATTGGGGGTTGAAAAGGCATCGCTCTGCCATGGCTCTGGGCCCTGCAAAAAGTTTTCATTATTAACGGAGAAACAGTTGTTGGTTCATTCGATTCCGGGACGTTCGAGGCGGAAGTTTAAGCCAAAACACACGCTCTCTCTCGCTATATAACATATATATATTTTTGGCCTAAAGAACAAAAAAACAGCAATAAAAATTAATTGTTTACAACGCTTGAGGCGGGTAAAAAATCTGTGCTACAAAATAAAATCTATATGAATTTTTTTCTAAGTGATATATGCCTTGGTGTTACTAAAAAAATAAAAAAATAAGAACCAAACAACAACAACAAATATTTCAAGAAGAAAACTCAAACCGCACAGCTGTTTGGAACAACAAATTACACACACACACACACCACACCCGGAGGAGGTGTAGCACGAATCCTCCAGAGGGAAGGAAGCCCACGGGTAAGTTTGCAACAAATAGAGTTATGTTTGTTAATGTTTATATCAGGAATATATGTATATATATTGAGAGAAAAATAAGAATCCCATACTTGGTGGCATGTGTTAGCTTTCTTTAATGGAATGCAGTGGCAGCCGCCTAGGAGCTGTTGAGGAGGATGTTAACAGGTGGCCGCAGGTGACAAGCGCTGAGTTTTTAGACTATCAAAAAAACCATCGGTGTTTTAAATTTACCAAAGAAATTTATAAATTTAATGCTATTTTTTAATTTATTTATTGATTTATCTATGTGCTTTATTTACAAGATGTTTATTTATTTAATTATTGCCCAAACATAAGAAACAGCCTAAAATGTCAGCCAACTTGGCTTTTAATAATAATAATTTAATAGTAAAATATAGTTACAAAATATAGGCCCAAAATTAAGCATTATATTAGTTGTGTATTGTTTATATTATTATTTTTAATTTTAGAATGCAAATCTTTGAAAAATAAACTGAAAAACCAGTTAGACTATTCGAATATTATTATTATTATTATTATTATCTTTTTGAGCGAAATTTTAAATTAATGTTATTTCATGTTATAAGAAATAAATATCAATTATTATTATTTATTAGAGTATAAAATTAAATTTTATTTAATATAACATAATATTATTTTTGTATTGTTTACATTTTTACTACCATCTTCGGATACGAAGTACGCCATCACTCTTACTCTCTGTATCCCTCTCTCTCTCTCTCTCTCTCTTATTCTTTATAAGAAGGCACATTTTTTGGTAAATATAGGTAAATGATATAGACCTATATATCGTAGGAATTTTATTATATTTTGTAATGATTTAATATTATATCTATTTAAAAGCATATCTATTTAAAGCAATAATATTTGTTTCAGTTTATGCAAGATTATGTTATGTTTAATACATTTAGAATATTATATTTGTTTGTAAATTTCTTCACAATTCCTATAATTTTAAATCTAAATTAAGTTGTTTGACGATGCTGTACATATGAATACTCTGTGGAATCGCAATGGTTACGTTTTAATTGCTCTTTAAATGGTTCAAGATCTTATAAACTAAATTATAATAACCCTGCTATATTACCCCAGCTATGAGCTTTATTATTTTGTAACAAAATAATGCGACAAATAGTTCCTAGTATGGGATATACCCTTTGCCAGAGCATAAGCGAAATAGTTGGTCAAGCACTGAGGCACAGGCACACCGCTCTTGGCCTCTATGAGGCACAATTACACCGTGTTCGGCCGCCAACCAACCAACCAACCATCCAACCAGCAGTCAGGCAGTCAAACAAGCAGCCCAGCCAGCCGCCATCCGGCCATCGAACTACATCTTTGTCCACTTTGTTCACGGTCATGGTCTATTGCCTTTGAAGTGCGCTTGGACTTGGACTTAAACACACACAAATAATACAAAATTCAGGGAGTTTCACTAAAATTTAACCTTACTAACCTGATCAAAGTTCTTTAAGTTTTACAAGACCAACAACCAATCAATATAAAATGAAGATTTTCGAGTTTGATCAAATTTACCAAGATTAAAGCCTAGTGAACAACTATAAAGTTTTATTTGTGAATGATAAGTACGATTTCCAAACATAAACAAGGAATCATTACGATGTTCTTGTAGAGGACAATCGATTTAAAATCGATAAACAGAGATATTTTTTGAGTTTTAATGAGATCGCTTATGGCAAAGCTTAAAATAAATATAAACTATAATTATTTAAAAAATGAACTAGTGTTAGATCTAAAAATATGTATATTTTCAACGTTCGTTTTAAAATTGATAAACAATGATAACCGAGCGTTCGACAAACTTTTTATAAACCTTAAGGAAAGGCTAAGGTAGATTTTACACATCCTTGATTCTGATAATCAGGGAAACCCTTTAGAAATATAAAGTATTTTTTATATGAAAAACGAGGAAAGTGGAAAGAACAGAACTTATTTTAGGAACTGTCAACATTGAAAGCCAGTCAGTCGTCGTCAGTCAGGCCACCCTGACGGTTTCGAAACAAAAGCTAGTGATAAATTTTGAAATACATAGATGGAGGGTAGACACCGGAAATGTGCGTGTTACACACACTCCCTCACAAACAGTGACTGCGACTGTTGTTTTTGTTGTGACTGTGACTGTGACAGTGTTGTACACGTTACGGTACACGTTTGTCAACTTCCGCTCCACTTGTTGGTGTGCGTAAGTGTTTGCCGCAACAAAGAGGTTTCACAACATCCGCCTCCACATCCGTTACGACTACTGACTACTGACTGCCGACTAACACTGCCAGCCTTTCCCTGTACCCTGTAAGGGCAGTCGCCAGTCGCATTTTATCAAATGAAGCAGAATAAACTTTGCGTAGTTTTATTCGCCTTGGAGTGCCGGTACACTCGTGTCTGGGTGTGTGTGGGTGTCTGTGTCGAATAATGCATTGTACTCCTGTCTTCCTGTCTCTCTGTCTTCCTGTCACACATCCTAAAAGTTTCAGTTACGTCAGAATTACTTGTGACATATATGTATGTACAGAGTCCAGGAGGTGTAGCTTGGACAAAGCCCCACAGCCTTACAGCCACTGTCCACTGTCCTTTGTAGGGATTTTGTAATAAATAAAAATAGTAGTAATAGTAATATATATATATAATATATATCTATATAAATATTATGATTATGCACATTTTTCTTAATTGTTTGCACGAGAATCAATTCATCAAAACAAGCCCAAACTTAAAACTATTTAACAAGTTTTCGAAAAATTAATATTTAAATTCATAAATAATGTATAGCCCTCTTATAACTTAATTTAAAACATTATTTGTAAGCCAGAAAATATATAAAATAAAGAATGCATGAAAATTAAAGGATACTCCAGTCAGTAACTATTTATACCTACACCTTTTTATCGAAGAACAAGCTGTCAGTGTCTACAATATTATTTCAAATTTGTACACTACATAAAAACGAATTTTAAAACATAAAATATAAAGTTAGTTTATAAATTATTAAATATATATTATTATTATTTTTCTTTTTGCATAGACGAGACAGTTCTTTCTCAGGTCTCGTCAGTGAAATTACCTGTATGAAATTTACCTGTATGGTGAACGGAAAGACCTGTTCTGCTTGCTTTGCTGCCTTTAATATAATTATAAACTGAAAATTCTATTATATATTGTTACTGTAGTGAAAACAACAACAATAACAATTACGAATAATAAAAAACCATGCCGACATTGTGTTGATGTAACTGACTTTGTGTCCAATAATTCGATTTATACACTTTTTGCCGAGCGAGGAGAAGGCAAAGGCACCCACCCGGTCAGGGCCACCCCTTCATGGCACTCTGAGTGCATTAGATCCAAAGTGGCTGCCAGCAAACTTTATTATTGCGGCTGAGTACCAATATATATCCCACCCCCTATATACCTGTGGCTCTACCTGCTATATGTATGTATGTATATATGTGCTTAAATTAAATGTACATATGTATATGCACCTAAATACCTTTGTTGCCTTTGCATTCGTAGAGTGGCCTTTATGTCTACGCTTTAATTTGTTTGTTTTTTTAGGACTAAAAGGATTTCATTGTGCAATTGCTTCAAATAATCATCTTGGAAATATTATAAAAACCATAGAGAACATCAGCATTACTATGTCAAAAACTCTGTTTTAAATAAAAAGCCTCATGTATTTCATATTCCAATCCTAGTCGAGGTCGCCATTCAAGCCTAGTTCCATCTCTGTAAAAGGGAATGTATTAAAAACGAAATTTGTCCCTGCAATGCGAGATCTATTCTCACTTATAACCTACATATCTCTGTAACTATAATTTGACAATAATATTTCAGTTTTGATTGCATTTTCTTCAAGAGCATGAATAAACAGGTTTATTACCATTTGTATAACAGTTGGGGATGTGTGGAAAATCATAAAATCGAGCAAGTTAAATGATTTGTAGCAAAATTATCTTTTTTGCGGGTTTCCCCATCACAAACAAAACAATAAACAAAAAACAAACATAAAACTGGGACTCCTCATAGACCCCAACGATGGCAGGCAATTACCGCCAGGATGTGGGCCAAGGTGATCCAATAGCCGGGGCCCCAAGTATCATGAGGGATAATTTCACTGGTCACTGTTAGTATCAGATCCTGGTCTGCCTTGCGGAGCATATGAGGATGAATTGACTTTAGGATAGCCATTTGCTGGGCCAAATTCGTATCGCCGGGCATGGTGATCAGTGCACCTTCGGAGTAAGCCCGCCACAGGACATCCTCAGGGGAGGAGGTCAAGTCTCCGTTCATTAAGAAGGATCCGCCGTCATCAACGCCGTCATTGTTATTAGCATTCGCATTATCATTATCATCATTAGCACCACCACCCACCAAATACAAGTCGTCAAGGGACAGAGCTCGATGCATATAATCCTGATGGTCGACGACATTCGAGCAGATTCCCCGAACAAACTGTGGATAATAATTGGGGCGATCTTGCTGTGGAAGTTTTTTGAAGGTATTTAAGATATAGCAACTATAGGTTAATCCCCTTTCCCTCCCTCATTCTTACCCCAGCGCCCAGCATGCGCACAAATGTCAAAGAATCGGGTTGGGGCTCCTCCTCTTCCTCGAACAGGGACTCGTCGTCAATGGCCCCGAAACTGCGACCTCCTCTCTGGGGGCTTGTCTGGCTAGCGGTGGCCTGGGTTATTATGATCGATTTCTGGTTGGCGGTGGTAATGGCTCGCATCAGTTCATTCATTGACGGATTGATCAAGTGGATTGTCTCTGAGGCATTATCATTCCCGTCATCTACATCATCCCTCGAGCTCGTTGGTAGGACAACAAGAGCTTGTTCCTCAGTATCCGGTAAACCTTTCTGGGCACTGGCACCACTCAAAAAAGCACGATTTGCTCTGTTTTTCAGTATTTACCTAATAGTATTATTTATTTAGTTAATATTTAGTTGCTGCCAACTTACAGATGCATCCACATGGTTAATAATCACTTGGGTTTCGCATGAAACGAGAGTGCGAGGTCCCAGCAAATTTGGCAAGAAATTTTGTTACAAGTTCGATCCAGAAATGAAATTCAAATCGAATAATTTGATATTTGTCGCAAAGCCGACTATGAATAAATTTCTTTCCCAGCTTCAAATATTATTATGTATTTAACAAATTATACCCAGCATACTATACCTTATTATCATTTACTTTTTAAACCGAACCTAAAAAATATACTAATAAAATGAATTTCTATTTTACAGACAAGGAGAGCCAATCCAGGTCCAGGCAAAGGAGCAACGCATTCCTACCGCTTAAACAGTCAAGTAACTATTTCAAGTCCAGTTTCAATTCATCATCAGTGCTTTTGTTCCCAAGCATAGTGTTTTTTAAAGTGTTTTCCAAGTGCTTTTCATGAACAAATCTCTAGGAGAGTCCTCACTGAAGTCGGGTTTCGTTAACAGCGGTCTGTCTTTAATTGTAACAAGTTCGTTGTCGACGAAACCTGCATGCTGTGTGGACAAACAACAGGGAAAATCTGGAATGACCTGGGAAATTATACACAAGTCAAATACAACAGGAAAGGAGGCAAAACTTATCCAACTGCAATTGGCTCTTTAGGAAACGAACCATTTTGGAAATAAGAAAATATAGAACTAACAGAAAATATATAAAACATTTATACTTGTGATATAATAATTCAACATTGATCAAATTATAAAATTTAGATTATCATATTCACTTTTGTAAATTTCCTTTACTTGCTTCTTTTTCACTTCCACATTAAAAAAAAAAACAAAAAAATATACTAGCCAGCAAAAAAGGAACCTAACTACGGCAAGCCGAAGTTTAAATACCCTTGCAGTAAGTATTTAAAATTTGGTATATTTAAGGAATGCGGCTCTTTTCGCTTTCGCGTGTTCTTAGATAAAATAAATGTTGAACGAAACATGTTGACAGTGAAAAATGTTGCGCAACATCAAAATAAATTAATTGATATATATATTCCTATGACAACTATTTGCTATAGTAGTCCGATTTCGATCAAATTAAAACCGAAATTCTAGAATAATACCAATGGGCCATATTTCAAATTATATGAAAATGTGATGAAAATTGGCAGTTATAATTTTTTTCTCAAAATTTTCCGATCGTTCCTATGGCAACGCTATGATATATATTCGGCTGATTCGGCCCGTTCCGACATATATAGTAGTGAGAGCATATAGAAGACTATGTTCAAAGTTTCATTTAGATAGCTTCAAAACTGAGGGACTAGAAACGGACAGACGGACGGACGGACATGGCTAGATCGACTCGGCTGTTGGTGTGAATCAAGAATATATATATACCTTATAAGGTGCAAACTTCTGACTAAAATTATAATACCCTACCAGGGTATAAAAATAACGTATAGATGGTCTATGCATTTTCTTCACAAACTTCACAAACACTGCGGGGGCTGTCGATTTTCCGCTCCTGCCACTAGTTTTTACGCCGTATGGCAAGCATATGATAAAGTCGTCCGATTTCAACAAACTTAGGGTCGAAATTCTAGAATAATAGAAAATATCCATAGCTTGACGTGTGCATATGAAAATAGGTTGAAAAATGGCAAAGTAATTTGTTCTTTTCTAAAAATTGTACATATTTAAATGAAGTTTCTCATCTTATAAAAATGAGATGAAAAATTGCTTTCCAAAATTAATCTCCATTTTTACTACGCAGGCATAAATTGGAGTCATCCTGGTACGGATTCAATACACGAAAAGGCAGCTGAGGAGGAGGTGCATCAGGACTTAACACCCGGAGGATACAGTCAGAAGGCTGAGGACTGAAAAATAACGAAAATGGGAACTGCAAAGGCATAGGAGGTAGTTGAGGCTGGACACACTCCCAGTCCAAGGAACAAGGCTCCCCAAGGAAAGCCCACAGAATGACTCAATGAGAAAACTGCAGCCATTTGAAGTCCCATTGTATTTAGAACTTTAAAATATTACACTGTATTTGTAATTCTTAAAAATTAAAAAATAAAATGAAATAAAGTTTTAAAAAATGGTTAAACTTGTTTTCCAGCGCACTTACTTATATTAGCTTGAATACAATAATAATAAAAAGCTCCCTCAGGAGTCCAGCTGGTAAGAATTCCCCTTCTTGGACATTAGCTTCTCCCCAGGAACCCAGTAAAAATAAAAAACAGATCCGAGTGACAACTAATAAGCACCCAGTTTGTGTGTACTCTATATATATATATATATATATATATATATTGTTTGGTAATTTATTAAATCGTCATTTACAGTATTTGGAGACCGAACGATTTTTATGTAAATATTCATACGTTTATAAGGTTTAAATTTCGGCTCTCTGACCTCGAGATTATATTTATTATTGGCTGACATTCGATTATAAAATCGCAAAATACAATTTGTTTTTGTTGTTTTTCTGTTTTTCGTTTGTTTTAATTATAACAAAAGCCTTCGTAAAATCTATATTAAAATTGTAAGTGATTGATACATTTTATTAGCTGTTTTTTCTGTTGTTATTAAAGGTTAACAGAGTGTTTCTTTTGCTATTTTGTTCTGCATTAATCTCGTTTATATGTACTTGCACTAATTGGTTGACCAAGAACAAGGTTTTACGTATAAGTTTTGTGGATTGTGTGGTGTGTATGTATGTAAGTATGTGTGTATATATAGTAGTAAATATTTGGGTACGATTTTATGCTTTAACCAGAGCTCCCATAGGACTCAACTCATTTTATTCTTTAAGATTCGTTCCCAAGAGCAGTCTCTTAATTGCAGAGAGAGAGAAACTCTCTTTCCTTTATGGGAAGCTCTCTCAGAGTTCAGCCAAGGGAAAAGCGCTCTCTTGCATATTGCAGGCAAAGCGTAAAAGAGGAATCTGGAGAGGAAGAGAGAGTTGCCAAAGATCTTTCCAAAAAACAAGCAGTCTCAAGTAACTCTTATACTCCGATTTCTATCATTCCGCTCTGAGAGAATTACAGCAATGCTCTTTTAAAGTGCAGCTGAAAAGCAGACGCTCTCGTTTGCTACTGCTTATGCATTGCAGGCAAGGCAAGGAAGAGAAAACGTTAGAGTGGGAGAGAGTGCCAAAGTTTTGTCAGAAATGCAAGCCGTCTCAAATGAGCGAAGGTTGCTCTCAGAGAGATTTTTGTGATTCCGCTAAAGGGGACAGAATGCAAAGTTCTCTCTCTCTCTCTCTCTCTTTTTCTCACTCTCCCTCTCTCTCTTTGCTTGTACATTGCAGGCAAGAAAAGAGGGAGAGAGACCTGCAAAAAATCTTTCCGAAAAATTACTCTCTCAGTTTTAAAGCGAAAGCGGAATGAGCGCAATATAGCATTTCAATTTATTCTCTTCTCAATCAGAAGATTTAATGATGCTAAATCCTCTCTGGTAAGCTCTGGCTTTAACTGAAGGAAGGAGTGGTGCACATTTGTAGAGTGTGTAGAGACTAGAGACCTGCACTAGTAGACAAAAAAGTGAGCTCTCAGTATGCGGAATTCCATTAAAAGCAATCAATTATTTCACAGAAAAAAAAAAAAAACAGATTCTCTAGATGAAAATAAATTTGCTACTGCAACTCTAAAATAATTCTGTTACTTTGAGACAATGCTAAGAGGATATTAATCGAAATGTTGCTTCTATGCCTGTTACTCGAAATCACATATATGATTACTTCAAAGGTATCTTTTGTGTGCAGGTCTCCAAAGCACAACTATTTTCCGCGTTTAATGAATATTTAAATAAAAATCTAAAAGACAGGAAACAAAATGTAAATAAAACTACAATATGGATAATCTTTTTTGTTGACTAAATTGCTCATTCGTTTTGGTTTTTCTTGTGTTTCTCATTTTTCTTTTTGGTTAAGCGAAGTTATAGTGTAAGTGTAACCTAATTAATAATTTATGTTTTTTTGTTCTGTTTATTCTGGAGATTATATGTTCTTGGTGTCGTCGTCGTATTATTCAGAGTCGTAATAAAAGTTTTAGTAATGGAATAAGATTACTATTTATGTATCTCTAAGATTTAAAAGATGTGTCTGTGTCTGTGTCTGCGCGTGTGTGTGTGTCTGGGAGATTTGTAGAGAAATAATAGCAGATTTCTATATATAATCGTATCAAGTATAAACTCGGCACTATGTCTTCGTTATCTGCTTAGTTGGATATAGTCTTATAACACTCTAGAAACTACAAAATAAATAGTAAGTAATAGTAAGTGTTCACCTTCGATGTGGCTCGTGTTGTTTCATGTTTCATGTTCCATGTTTGTTTTTGCTCAATTTCTAATAATTACCGGAGTTAACCCAAGTTGTTTGTCTTATTTGTGTGTAGTTTTCATGGGGTTACAAATGGAATAAACATTGGTCTGTACTTCGGGTGTATTCAGAGACCAATTCAAACATTGTCATTATATATATAGCTACGTGTTGGTTTTTGCTGTATTTCTAGTCTAAGAAATACAATCTCTCGTCTTATCACTGTGTTTGCAAATGGATTTTTTCCATATTTTACTTGTTTTTCTGCGTCCTGCCAGTATAAGGGAAGTCCCGGAAAATAATGAATAACTACCAAAAGTGTTTGCAGCTTGAGCAATCTTTTGTATTTTGCTTGCTTTTCAAATATATATATATATATATTCTTGCAAGTACGGTTTTCGCATTAAAATTCTGTTATTTATATATATATGTATTTTTTTTAGCTATTATTTTATGAAAATAATCAGGCTAAACAACTGAAAGAATTGTTAGAATTTCAACCATTTGATATAACAAGAAACAAGTAAACTCGTTTAATGACTAGCTTTTTCCTTTTAACTTATTTAAATGGTAAAGAGGAGGCTCCTTTTTTGTAATAGTAATTAATTGTCTTAGAGTAAATCTAATAAATATTGAACAATAATTAGCCGAACCAAGGTTCTATCTATTTTCCCATATATATATATACTACATACATATATGTATATGTATATATTTAATCAAAAGATGTTCTGGTTCTGTAATTAAAAAATAAAAACAAAAGACCTGTCACAAAACCCCCTTTTTATCCCCCATACATAGATATATTCATGTACTTTCCGTGTAAAATTCTTTCCTTCTTCTTATTTGAAATTCTAATTTCGACAAGCTTTAAGTTTTAATATTTTTTACTCTTGTTTTTCTTGTAATAATTTGTTGTTCGTTTCTCCTATATAACGGTTATTATTTGTATGATTATTATCTGATGCTGCTTCTCCTATAACATAGAATATTTAAGAATGGATAAAATGCAGCTATGCTGGAAGTACTAGTAAAATTTAGTATCACAGTATTTTATATAAGATCAACTTTTCTTTATCCATTTATATATGCGGTATTACTCAAGTCATTTATGTCGTCACATTATTAGTTTCTTCGTTCCTTCGTTATTATTTCAAATGTAAACCAAGTAATGCAGGGGGGGTTGGTTGTTCGAACGAAAAAAAAACGTAAGTAATACATGGAACTCAAGGGAAGTCTTCGAAGGGGAAGTGCTTTCAGCAGGTTACTGAACAGTTCAGGAAAAGAAAAACCCGATAATATTGGTTATATTTTAAAGTACAAAAGTCTTGCCATCTTGTTTACTCTGATGCATCGAAGAATGCACTAGGCATTTCTCAAATCGGACAGGCACCGAAAAATAATGGTTTTAGAGATGTATATCGAGAGGATACGATATACGAAATATCGGCAAAAAATATTCCACTCAATATTGCGGAATATTTCATTTTGAAAATGTGTTCAACTTTGTTATATCGAAAAATATCGATATTTATCGAAAATTAGGCAAAATATTGTTCCAAAACATCAGGAAAAACACCAAAACATGGCTCATAAATCTCAACGTCAAAATATCAACTGATATATCGACATACGTATGAAATATATCAATATTTTCTGTCATCCCTAGGTTTTAAAATTAAGCAGGAAAGGTTCTATGGCGTATATCGAGTTCTATCGGTACTGAGAGCAAAAACTAAGATGATGCAGCTAATTTACGAAAAAGGATAGTTAGATATTAGATTCAAGGTGATGCTAGCAAGCTTTGGACTGTAACTAATCTATACGGTTGCCTTCTACATATCATAAAGAAATCTACGTAATCATTAATTGATCAAATACCTTTGAAAATGGTTGGAAAGCCTAGGTTGTATATATATTTATATATATTATATATGTGTCTATATGATTTTGAAGAAAGTGGAAAGTACGTATGCGCAGATTGACCCTAAAGTCTACTTTTGAGTTTATTATTATTATTATAAAGCGTGACTTTGTAAGATTATTAGTTGTTGTTATTATTTTGTTGTTATCAATTATTGTTGTTATTCTTATGGCCTTGCAAATAGCATTACTTAACAACATACATTGCTTAATCGTTATTGGTATTTCGCTCTTGGATTTTACTGCAAAGATTTTTTTTCACACGTTCCAAACAGTATTTTTATTAACACACATTCTCTGCTTCTCGTTAATCTCTCGTCAAATAGGCACAAACAGAAGAAATCTAATGAAAGCCCACCTTCATATTTTATTTTCTTGTCAAGTCTAAGCAGTGTAGCTAAGGCGTATATATATTTTAAATATATCTTTATTTCTTAATTTAATTTAGTTTTTAAATAACGAATTGTGGGAGAAGGTAACCAAGGTTATGGGGATATGGAAGAATCCGTTTTGATATCAACAAAAAACGCCATAATACTCCTTTACTCAGTTCCAGCATACAGACTACATTCTATTCTATAAATATTCTAGAGCCGTTTTTAATGGATCGAGCATTAGCATCTTTGTGCTTGTTGCTGTTGTTTTTATTCTTGTTCATATTCTTGTTGTTATTCTTGTTGTTGTTGTTCTGGTTGCTTTTGCATTGTTGTTGTTGTTGTTGGGAATACAAGATTGGCAGGTGATTATTATAATAATAAGTATTATTATTACATTTAACTCGCTGTTGTTGCGAAAAAGAATTGTTCCTTCTCCTAAAATCTATGTCTTCTAACTCTATTAATTGCTTGCCGTTTCTTTTGTCTTTTTTTATATAATAACATATATTATATAGTAGTATCGCTGAATGCAGTCATTCGACAAGCCCGAACTCGTCTTGTTCGATTGGTTTCTTTAGCCAGCTGCCCAGGTCCTCGCGCTTGAAGGCCGAAAATAATTCTAGTTTCGCCGTCTGCAAAGGGGAAAAATAAATAAATCAATCAATACACATGTACATCGCTGTAAAATCTATAAACTATAATCTTAAATAGAAAAGAAAACCCTCTCACCTGATAGTCCTTAACATTCGCCTTGGTCTGACCATAGTCCGTGGTCACCTTGCGAACGGGTATACCCGGCAGATTCTTCATTAGAAATCCATATTTAACAAAGAACGCCTGCTTCGTGATGCGCGAGACTTGGCCACCAATGGTGCGACCCGTCAGGGAGTTGACCACCTCCAGCTCGGTGTCCCCGATGGTCCAGTTAATGCCAAAGTTCGGTGCCTTGGCCTGATTTCGTGGCTCCGCCGACGTGACCAGGGCCAGGCGTGGCTTATTCAAATGATACGGCGGCGGCAGACCCTGAATGGACTTCTCAATCCGTCCGCAGACGGCGCGATACATGTGCTCCGGATGCAACAGGCTGCCCAGGACGATCGAGTGCAGGTATACGGGCTCAATAATGGAAGACAGCAAGGAACCTTGTATGCCCACGATGTTCCAGCGAGCGATTTTGTCGGAACAGGACATGGTTAGCAGGCGTTGACCCTGAGGAAGGGAAGAGACAAAGAGATTGTATTTCATTTCGCATACTCTAGGATATATGTTTTATTTTCTATAAATAATACCTGCAGTACCCCATCCCAGGTCTGGATGCCATCGCTGCTCTTGACTGGAATTGTGCCCTCTCCGGATTCTATTTTGGTGCGCAACTGGCCACGGGCTTTTCTGTTTGGTTTTTGATGATAATTTGTTTGGTTCATGGAAATCGCGGCATTTGCAAGAAAATATATGGACGTGAGAAGATATACATCATAATTATTCGCCAGATCGAAATTTGGGAGTTTTCGGGAACATCATGCCAAGAGGGGAGAAACAAAATCTTTCCTTTCAACTCGACTGGTTTCTTTGGTTCTCCTCTTTCTCTTCCTCTCCAAATGAAATATATATTATATATATATTATGGTATATAAAGGGTGTTTTTTTTAGAGGTATAGAACTTTAAATTGCAATAAAACAACGATG
>JAEIHY010017476.1:0-18020 GCA_018904565.1 Drosophila tsacasi | reverse complement strand
ATGAAACTCAAAATAAGCCAACAAACATGACCGGTAGCACCTCAAACAATTTACAAAAATTTGCAAATTCCGAGGTCTACCTATTACTATCTCCAAATTTACACTCTACTTTAAATGAAATACAATTCTGACAGTTTACTATTTTTAATAAAACAAAATAAATGCATATTTTAGGAAATCAATTTGTATATTTATCCAAACTCTAAAAGAGGAAATCCAACATGACAATAAAGACCATCAAATGCATCTTCCCGGTAACGAATAATTCCTTAAAGAGTTTGAACATCCGCTTACAGGGTATTCAGCAGAAAACAAGCATTAAAGGGTTGTGTGGGTGTGTTGTTGTTGTTTTTCATTTTTTTCTGGGTGAGGGAATGAGTACGTTCGAGCGGTTTTCATATGCTCGATGCCAAGCAATAAAAATGTAACTCCTGTTGTTGCTGCTGCCGCCGCGCTGCCATTGAACGAATGAATGTATGAATGAATGAATGAATGAGCGAAAGCGTCGACCCGTCGACGACTCAACTTCCCCGAGATGCGAAATCGAATCGAATCGAATCTCGAAATACTTTTGGCTCCAGCAAAGTGAACGCCAATATATGTTGCCATATTACGTATACGTATTACGTATACGTATATATTCATGGCGGGAGCGGGATCTGGATGCCGGGGGGGTGATGAGGATTGTGTGTGCATATAAAAATACAGTTATCTGTTCTATTTGCGCATTTATAAATATTTGCTTGGCTCAGTTCTCGACATGCACATTAAACCAAAGGCAGCAAACCGAAGTGAACCCACTTCTTCACCATCCGCAGACTCCTTTTCCGTCTGAGTTATTGAATAGGGCTTCTGCCGAATAAGAGAAAGAGGGGAAGAGAGAGAATGGAAGGGGTTGCCGACCTTTTGGCCCCCGTAACCAATCCAATCCCCATTACACTCAGCCCGCTGGGATGCCGCTGACACCCAGAAGAAAAGCGGAACCTCTCCCCACTGCTCTTTTGTGTTCGGCTCCGGTCTTTATTTGAATTGTTTGGGCATAAGTATGTCAAATTTCAAACCATTTACTGGCTCCTCCGGCCAGTGCATAAAACGGAAAAAAAAAGTTGGAATAAGAGAGTTGGCACAAAGGAACACAACACAAAAAAAAGTATTGGGAGCTGATGGTTTTAAAGCGTCTTTGGGGGTTTCATGTTGGGCCAAGGTCAGGCCCGCCTTTCCGTTTGTGCATGTGCCAGTCGCAAAATTTAATAAATATTATATTTATGAAGAGATTATGTGGCAGGGTGAGATATTGTAATAAAATGGGTGTATTTTAAATATTCAAAAGGGTCGGTCATCACATTTCACATATGCACGCTCTGGCAGTCGTTAAGAGTAATTTAAATTACATATTTAATAATCGCATTAAGTTGATTTTAATTGGGATGAGGGGAAGCAGCAGATATTAACATATAAAAGAGATTCTTTGACAAGAGTTTATATTAAAATAAATAAAAAATATATTGGTATAAATAAAATGTAACTAGTTAGGACAAACAAAATCAAATGTCATTATAAACCAAATAATTCCCTTTTTGGTAAGCTTACATGTTTTTATAATTTAAAACCTAATATATAATTGGGTATAATTTAAATAAAAAAAAAACATTCTAAACTAAGCTCTTAATTATGAAATTATAAAGTAAACAAAGGGTTTAATTTCTAAGGAAAAATATCAACTTTCGATATCCTTGTTTCCATGGAAATTCAAAAAAATTGCATTCGAAATGCAAACATTGAAACCTACTTTATAGTGACATCTCTTTGACCTGCCTTAAAGCCTTCAAACGCACTGTTGTAGCTCTCCAGGGCATAGTTTGTAGGAAAATAAAATACAACAAAAATTCTCCACTCTCTACGTTTATTGGAAAAAATCAAATTAACTTACTCTGCATATACATGAAAAGTTAGAAAAGTTGAGAAACTATCTTTGGCACACACTACACCCCCTCGGTACCCCAATCGCCAAGGTCATCTGGCATCTGCCAGAGCGTTAAGAGTACGCAATGGTAGGGAATGGCGAAAAAAAAATACAAAAAGCATGGAAAAAGTAAGGAAAATTTCATTTTCAAATTGCACCCCAGTGACACATTTAGCCGAACTCCTAACCTTTCACTTGCCACCAGAACCATACCCCCATCATGCACTCCTCCGCCCCGAACTCTATGCCCAGCCAGTGGAGACGCTCCCAAGACAATCGAAAAACTTTCAGCCGAGTTTTCTGCTTTCCCGTTCCCATTTCGAGGAGTTTTTCATTGTTTTTCTTACGACTCATTTCACGTTTTAATTTCTAGGCAGCGCCGACTTTCTGCGTCATTTGACACCGACGACAAAAATTTGTCGAGCAGTTGGACAGGATGAAGTGGATGAGTGCACTGAGAGAAATATGATAGCTTGGGGTTATACAAACAATTTGGGAACTGTTTATTAATGAAAAAATATAGTTTTATTTTGTGGAATTGTGTGGTTAAAATGGGTTATTCTTCGAATCAATTTACTTTGTAAGAACAAATCTTTTTATAGAATCAAGGTTTTCCTCAAAGGAAAATATTTTATTCTATTTTATGGCCTGTTTTTAGCCTCATTTCATTGCATTCTAAGCTTTTTTATACCCTATTCTATAACTCTCTTTAATAACTAATAAAACAATACTAACAACACCCATAATTTCTCTGAATGCATGCAAGATTTTAAATATTTGTCTTTGCTGGTTGCTACTCGCACTAAAAATCCAAATTGCTTGCCTCACTAAGCGTTCAATTACGAGCCGAGCTCGTGGAGGATAATGATAAAGTGGGATGATGATTAGGATGATGGGGCCCCCAGATGATGATGGCCCACATTGATAGCAGCTGCGATTGATGAGTGGGCGTGGGACAGGGGAGGGTAGGGGAGGGGTAACCAGAAATGATCTAGGAGGTCTAGGTCCCGACCAGTCCGAGCAATTGGTTTAAATTTTATTTATGAGCTGCCATCAAATCAGCATAAGTAGGTTAAACGCAAATGTCAATCGTAAATTCGCTGACTTCCAGCCACGCCCCCCACTCAGCCGCCTGTCAGCGGCCGGCAGCCTTCCGTTCCCGAAAAGCGGCCAAATAAATTTAATTGTCGCCCTGTCGCCGCAGCTGAGCTGAAATGCTAACCAAAGTACGTGCCACCATCGATGTGCAGCATCTCCATCAGGGAACCGGAGCTGACACACCCTCCTCCTCCCCGGCTCCCGGCCCCGGAATGCGGGCAAAAAAAAAGTGTTCCGCAATATTTCATAAAGTGGGGATGGACGGAACGGAACGAGGGTCCGGGAGCAGCTTTATAGAATTAGCTAATGCTGACATAGATACCCAGCAACGGAACCTAATCCCAGGCCATCGTTTGTTTAGCCTAAATAAGGGAAAACCACGCCGATTGTAACCAAGAAGTGGAGTTTTTTTGAGCCTGGTCAGGAGTCAGGAGAAGGTAAGTGGACGGAGTCAGGATAAGTGCCTACCAAGTCCAGCTGAACACGCTAATTGGCATTTATTTTAGGCTAGGCAAAAGTAACACAAATTCTATTATTTTCCCCCTCATAATTGACTTTGATGGAAAGTTACAAGGGGGAAAAAATATGAACAGAATTTTAAATAAGATTTTGTTAATGCAAAAAAAAAGAATCCACGTTTTTACAGTGTTGAATTAGTTAGCCATCATTAGAGTTCTCATAAATAAACACTTAATGCAATTAGTAAACAATAATAGGATTTTTTCAGATCTTATTTAATCGGATTACAGGGATTTTTATGTTTAAATGTTTGCTTTTAAAAGGCAGTTAATATTAAGTAGGGTTCAGTAATAATTATAAAGTTATAATCATGGGGAACAAACTGAAAACCTTACAAAATTAATTTATAAATTTGAGGGGAAGTTTTTAACTTTAATTTGAGAAAACCAGCTATCCAGTAATTCAGGCGGCACAAATAGCCATGACGTAAAGCCTGGTCAAAACCCACTCCCAGCCGGGAAAACTTCACTTGAGCACCACCGTTCTATAAAACAAAGGCGCAGAGATATCAGATGTGCTAAACATTTTGTTACAATGCAGTGTGTTCACATTAAAGCGAAGCCTTTCAGCCGGTTCTCGGTTGGGAAATCTCACAGAAAGAATCTCCATGGTAACCACAGGCGTACCGAAGGAGGGAACTTAGGTTCTTTAGGCTTGAAAAATATACCTGCTTGGTATCAAATTACATAAATCTGCGTTCAAGAAGTTTTACGGCAGCCTTGAAATTAAAAATAAAGTCTAAGTTCAAATACTTTTAAAATAGAATATAATTAAAATTAAATATAAATAAATTGTGCTACATTTGTTAAAGAATATATTATATATTTATATTATCTCAAATATACTTTGTTAATACCATTTTCTTCTTAAATTAAATCTACATTAGTCCCCCTCCTGGCCATGTCCTTGCTGGCAACACACATACGCTGAGGGACACGTGTTCATCTAAATCTTTCAGTTAAAACTCAAGCATTTCTCACTAATGATGAGGGTGCTCCCCACATCATCATCCACACCACACAGTTCTCTGCATCCCCCGAAAACCCCCTCCCCCCGTCCCCAGCTCTCCATCATTGCCACTGCCTTTCTGGCCACTGTCTCCACACTTGTCCTTAGCCTGGTTAAACCTGTTAACGTTAACTTTTGCTTCATCCCGGCATGTTCCACACCTCCTGCGATCCTCGAAGCCACCCAGCAACTGGGGACAAATTGATGGAGCCTCCTTTGGGGGCTCCCTCGGCTCAGTCGTGCGCACTTGACCACACATTGGCGCATTGTCACGCGCCGGGCTCCCGCTCGGTCTTCCTCTGCCTCTCCCCTCGTAGCCCTCCTCCGGCCCCTCTGTCACATGTGAGTGACCCACCAGCATATTCATCAATAGAGTAGCAAATGCTTCAAGCTACGGAGCTCCTCCTTCTGTTTCCACTCGCTCCGTTTGGGTTAACAAAAAATCTGTTAAAATAAATCACAACAATTTGTACGTTTTCGCCTCGTTGGAGACTGGCTAGCATGCGGGGCGCTATCAGAGGGTTTCAAAGGGGGTTCCGAGGGGTTAGTTTCCCACAGCCGTGAAGATGATGGCAAAGGCGACACATGGCAGCCAGCAGGAAAGGAATCTCTGAGTTCGGTGAGGACAATGTCTTCGCTTCGCTTGATTTTTTGGGCGATTAAGCTGTCATTTGGCTGCGGTGGATGTTGCCTGTGTTTAGGGACAGAGGCGGTATGGGTGTTGGTCTAAAAGGGATGGTAAATTAGCAGTGAAGAATCAGCGATAAATAAACTTAAAAAAAATTAAAATAAGAAGTTTTTGAGGAATGTTTTTCAGAAAAAAATTAATAAAAGAATTAAGGAAACAGAGGACAATTGGTAACAAGATTTCTAAAAGAATTCTTCGACAAATTCTTTATTTAACATACATTAAAATTTAATATTAATTTAAATTGATAATTCTTGTTGCAAAAAAGTACCGCTAGAAATTCTTCTATGAGATTTCTACCTTAAATTAATAATAAATATAACAAATCATTATTTAGTTTGCGTTTTATTATAAAATATAAATTGTTGTTCACAATTCCTTGAAAACTGTATCCTTTTTCTGAAATAAATCATGAATTGTAAATTATTTTTACAAGTTAAAGAAGGTTTAAAGTTGTAAAAGTATTTCAACATTTAAATTTCAGTTAACACCCCCCCTAATTGCACACCCCTGCCTAACCTGACCTCAGTTATCTGTCCTTTGGCCAAGGCTACGTGGTCGTTGTCCTGCCCAACTTATGACAGCTTTGATTGCAGTCAATTTATTAGCAGCTTGCCGCCAAAAGAAAAATCTGTTTGCCAAAGGTGAGTCAAGTACGAAGGATGGTTATGGTGCGATTGTGTGTGTGTGTTGTACAAATGTCAGTCATAATTGCTTAATCCCGGTTTTTTAATTAGCTGCCACCTGTGGCCGCCGCAACCGAAAGCAAACAAAGCAAAATAAACCAAAACCAAAAACCAAACGAAGCCAAGCGGGCAAAAAAAAAAAATTACACAAAAATGGAATATCTCTCACGCAAAAAAGCTGTGAATGTTTGCCGGGATATGCTTAAAACCCTATTACCATGGTAATCCCTTTGACAAATGAATTTTAACATACTCGCACACACGGAAACGTGCACGGGGAAAATACCGCGATCTAAATTCAAGGTTGGAATTTCAGAAAAAGAAAGAATTGTAAAAAGTGGTAAAAAATAAGATCTGCGGAATAATAAACCTTAAATAAAGTTAAAAGCCACCTTAAATCCAAAATCCAACTTAATACTCTTTCTAAAGCCACTTAGTAGTTCCTTAAACTTGTTTCTCCTATTCTAAAACAGCTTTAAGTAGGTACTTTTTTAAAGTGTACTCACATGGGAACACACATAGTCAATGCTCGTACCTAGACAGCTAGCTGTCACTGGGCATAGAATGAGAAATAGACGCACACCGCCACGGACAGGGAAGGAGGCGCGAAAAAGTATGCTATGAAATCCGTATGCTGGCTGTCACCTCTTTGCGGGAGTAGTATGGAAGTGTGTGTCTGTGAGCGCCCATTTCCATGTGTCTTGCACCATAGACAGGACATGAAAAGCGAATGAAACCATCTGGGAGTTGGCGTCCAACAGTGATTCGGTTTTTGGATAATTTGCGGTTTCCCCATGGCCAGCCATCGCTCTGGATTTTTGGAAAATCGTTCTGAAAACGTATTTGGTTTCTGAGTGCTTTTGTCTTAATTTAGACTTTAAAAATAATCTTTTTTTGCGGTTTTATTCAATTTTAATTGCCAGCTTTAATCTGCTAACTAAAATATTTGTAAAAATCTAATAACATTTTACTTGATTTCAACAAAAATTTGCCTTAAGGATAGTAAAACAATCCCTTTTCTACCTAAAATTATAAAGTTTTCCAAGATAAAAATATACTTTTAGCTCTATTCATTAAATGTCCAAGTTTTATGTGTGCAAAAATATATTTTAATTGCAACTGACAAGTGAAATGAATGCTTTAATTATTCCTTTACTAAAAACTTCAACCAAAAAATGTTTGCAATAAGCTTGCTCCAGTGAAAGTCACGAACTTTCACTCGCTTAACTTTCTCACACTTTGCAAAAGCACACTCTTGCCCCTCTCACACTTTTCAGTTGCAAAAAAAAAAATATTTTAAAAATATTCATATACGAGAATATGGTACATGTATATATTTTTATTTTGGGAGCAGCATTTTGTTGCAGCAAGCGACTGGAGAGCCATTGAAATGAAGGCGCCGCATGACATCCACCAAGGAGCTTTTGGCACATCCGAAATAGCTCCTTTGATGCGTGAACCGATGGAGCTGCCCCCCAGGAACCGGAGCAGGGTCCTCGAAATATATTTATTTTTGTTTAGTTGCGTGGCACGCACAATCCCGCAGCGGCCATAGAAGAAGATTCCACGGCACGGGGCACAGCACAGCTTCTAGATCCTGGATCGCTGCACAGTAGACCAGGAAATCAAGGTAAAATATTTAAAACGTGTTAAATTTTAATACAAAATCAAGTGCATTTTTAGGAATTATTTTAGGAATGTGGAAAGATATATGACTAATAACAGAAACTTTCTAAAAAGAATATTCTAAAAGAGACAATTATCTAAAATACTTATTGTATAGATTTTAACATCCATAAAATCAAGTGCATTTTTAGGAATTATTTTAGGAATGTGGAAAGATATATGTCTAATAACAGAAACTTTCTAAAAAGAATATTCTAAAAGAGACAATTATCTGAAATACTTATTGTACAGATTTTAAAATCCTTAAATTGTATTTTATTTGAATAAGTTTCCTTTTAGTTCAAGGAAAACCCATTCGCATATTTAATAAACAGCTTTGTAATTTGTTTACATAAAATGTACCAAAATGTGTCCACCGTATTCCCAATATAAAGGACCTCCTATTCCTGCTGCTACTGCACGGCGGGAGGCCAATTTTTGGGTAGCAACTTGCCGCCATACATCAAAAATCTTTCACTCACTTTCGGCTGGCACTGATGCGCGGGCAATAAAATATTCATTTGGCTCCTTTTCTCTGGCGGGGACGATGCAACTTTCAAAGGAGTTCGAGAACGGGGCGATCCAGGGTCCCGGGACCCGTCACGCCCTCCCCATTCATGTCCCGGCATCGGGGATTGACACTCCAGCGGCACCCCTCATAAAAAATGTAATTTCCAAACAGTGGAAGAACACAAAAAAAAATGTATGGGAGAATGGGAGAAAGGTTGTGTGTTGGAAAATAAGAAAAACATTTGAAAATTTCAAATTGAATTTGCCGCACGCTTGAAGTTTTGCGTTTGCCACCAAATTTCCTGCCCCCACCTTCCCCGCCAGAATGGAATGTGTATGCAAAAGGCGTTGCCAAGATTACCAAGTGAAAGACCGACCAGTCGGCACACATAAAAGCCGGCGGAATGAGCGGGAATGAGGGGGCTTTGAAACATGGCCAAAAGTGTAAGTGACATGAAAGCGAGCACACAAAGCGCACACACAAAACCTTTAATAACTTTACGCTTTTTGTTTTCAAGTGCACTCCACAGCGGCCACGCCCCCCTCAGAAAAAAAAAACCGCCCACTAAAAGCAAAAACAAAAGGGCTTGCAACTTCCCCTTTGAAGTTAGAAAGCCTTGGTTTTTGTATTTTGTAGCTGGAACTGCGAAAACCAAACGGAAGCTTAGATTTTACAAGGGGAGCAAAAATTAATGCTGAGATTGATTATCTAATAAAATAATATTTAGAATATTTTGTAATTAAACAAAATCATTCAAAGCTTTTGCCCAGAGACATTTTTTACTTTTCTACTTCATTTGACTTTAAACTTAAACATATTTTCTAGCACAATTAGAATTTGTTTGTATAATATTAAGAAAATTAATATATTAAAATATATATTTTAATGATCCCAACCTTTCATTATTAAAAGTTCTTAAATTATTTAAAGTCCTTTGCCTTGTAAGCAACTTCACTTACCATTTCGCTTTACACTCTTTTCTAAAGCTCGTCTTATTTTTCATATAGTATATATTTTTTTACAATTTTTTTTGTGGCCTGTCCCCTGCCTACTTCCCAAACCATTCAATTTGTAATTTATGACCTGTTTATTGTCAATAAATGCAGCCTCCAAGCAACCATTTTGTGTGCGCGCCTAAATAAAGACAAATGGAATGCTCATTTTCGGTGGGTGGCGCCCAGCAAATATCTAAAATAAATACATATACATATATATATCTGTAGGTGGATGGGTAATAAGTGGCTGGAAATTGTCTCCAAAACAGTTTCGACTGCTTTTCGGGGGCTTATAAATATAATTTATGGCCACGTCCAGTGCCACATTAGTCAGGCAAAATTTGAGGCTCAAGCTTAAAGTTGTCAAAGGCGGGACCGGAAAGTTCGAAGGATTTTCCTGAGATGACAACACTATGGCTGATTTTGTGTAATTCTTTATAATCACTAGCGTCGAAAGCCGATGTGAAATTTATACATTTATACAGTTTACTGAGTACTAGAAAATCAACAATTAAAACTATGAATTTTAAAATTAATAATGGGAATTAGTAAGACATGTGCATAGTTAAACAAAGAAGAAAATCGCCATTAACTGGACGTTTATTTATATTTTTAAGCATTCATAAAAAGCACCATTTATTTATGAATTTAATATTTATAATTTGGACTTTCACTTTATTTTTTTTTATAATTCATAAATATACTTTTATAATTGTTTACGATGTGGTGATATTAATAAGGTATTAAACAAAATACTGACTTTATTTTGTGATTTGTATTAATTGGTGTGATATATAAATATTAATAAACAAAAAATTAAATAATGGATATATGTATAATCTGGTGTAAAATTATGAGCTTCATAAATTCGTTCAACAAAATTTTAATTTAAAAAATTCCTTTGCAGTCCGAAATAAAATATTAACTAGAAACCATTAACTACATTTAATATCCTAACCTTTCATTAGTTTGTTATTTATACATTTATTTCAATTTACTTTTGGCATAAAACGTCCGATTTCTTTTTATTTTTTACCGCGTCTGCGTGGAAAACTTATTTAGGCTAAAAAGGAAAACGAACGAAGGCTTTTCCTGCAAAGCTTTTTATAATTTGGGCACAAACCAGTGCAGTTTTTGTCCAAGAAAAAGTACCTGTGGTAAAAAGCTCTCAATCTCTAGAACAAAGTCAAATGTAAGGTAAACATTAGAATTTTTTTATTCTACCATTTGCTGATCAAGAATATATATACCCCGAAAGCAGTATTACAATTTAAATATTTCTCAATTTTGTAAGAAAGTTTTTGGGAAAATTAAAGCTTAAAAATATAATATAGTAACTAAGCTAAAAATACATCAATTTGAATTCGGAAAACTGTTCCGAGTTAGTTTTTACAAGGATAATAAATCTGCATACCGAATTTAAATTTTTTTTTAATTAATTTTAATTCAAATTTTTTTTACAATTTAAAAAATTAAAATTTTTAAATTTTTGTATTCTTCCAGGCACGGCTAGATCGACTCGGCTTTCGATACTGATCATGAATGCTGATGATTTATAGGGTCGGAAATGACTCCTTCACTTCGTTGCAAACTTCTAACTAAAATTATAATATCCTGAAAAGTTATATGCAAAAATGCAAAGTTGTAGATATTTCCCAAAATATATCGCAAAAAATAAAAAACACATTTAAGTTTCAGTGTTATTCTAATTGGGTCTCACTTGTATTCCCATTGTTTATTAGTTTTAGTTAAGTATACGTTTTACAAAAGTTTCAATAAAATATATTGATTTAACTACGCTGACCACTTTAAGTTACTGATCACATCAGTTGAAGGCAAAAAATTCTTGAGTGAGTTTTCATTGATCTTTTTTCTTTTGTTTTGGTTAATTTAAGTACATAAATATGTGGCATACAGAAGAGCTTCCTATCCTCTTTGACACCTGCTTACATCGGTTTTGTTTGTTTGTTTGTTTGTTTGCATAGAAAACTAAGTACAATAGACATTAGAAAAATACACTTGACTATGTAAATTCACATACATATTAAAAACGAAAATAGAGTAACACGACAAAGGCGCGACTGGCTTGAATATTTCCGCTTAGCCTAATGAACATTTATCTGGTATTTGCTAATTTCTGGGATTTATTCATCTGGTAATTATTGTTTGTTTTGCTTTGTTTGTATTTTTGATGCTTGTTCTAGCCATGAGGTAGAGCATTTTTTGTTTTTGTCGACCGCCAGTGGCTTAAAGCTACCATTCAAGGTTCTATATTCCTAGGGTTGTTTGTTTTGTTTGTTGTTTGTTGTTTGGGGACACACACACTTCCATTTGAGTTTCGTGGAGTTTCAGGTTTGACATTCGTGGATCTTAAACTAGGTTGGCATCCTTGGCCATGCTATAGAAGGCCGACTTGGGGTTGTCCAGGAGCTCCGTGGGCGAGGCGAACTCTGTGATCTGGCCCTTGTCCAGCACGATCACCTTGTCCGAGTCCAAGATAGTGTTCAAGCGATGGGCAATAGTCAGGACGGTGCAGTCCCTGAACTCCGTGCGGATGGTTTTCTACAATAAGGATATAAATAGTTAGTTTATGATGTAGAAAATAAATAAATATCAATCCCCACCTGAATCAAGTCATCAGTTTCCAGATCCACAGCGGCGGTGGCCTCATCCAGCACCAGCACCTTGGTCTTGCGCAGCAGGGCACGGGCCAGGCAAACCAATTGACGCTGGCCCACCGATAGATTCTCACCGCCCTCGGCAATCTCGTGGTTCAGGCCAGCGGCCAAGCTCTTAACGAAGGACTTCAGATGAGACAATTCCAAGGCCTTCCAGATCTCGTCGTCGGTCTTGATCTCGAAGGGATCTAGATTGATACGCAGAGAGCCGGAGAAGAGGACAGGATCCTGCGGGATGATGGTGAGGCGGGAGCGGAGCATGTGCAGTCCCATGGTGGCAATGTCCACGCCATCGATGGAGATGCGGCCACCGGCAGCTTCAATGATTCTAAAGGAATAATAATAAATATTAGGATATTTTAAACAATATTTATATTTAAGTTTCTAATTAATTCTTACCTGAACAAAGCCAGGGTGAGACTGGATTTACCGGCTCCCGTGCGTCCCACGATGCCCACCTTCTCGCCACCCTTGATGTTGAAGCTAACGCCGCGCAGCACCAGATCCAGGCCCTCGCGATACCGCACCTGGAAGTTCTGGAACTCGACACGTCCCTCCTCCGGCCAGTTCTTGGGCTTGCTCTTGTCCTGCTCCAGCTCCCAGGCAGCCTCCTGCTTGGTCTCGCCATACTCCTTGATACGCTCCACGGACACAATGTTCGTCTCAATGTCCGAGGTCATGCGCACCAGCCAGTTGAGCGTTTGGGTCACCTGCAGGGCATAGCTCACCGACAGACCCACCAAACCGGGATTGGTTTGGCCGCCGAGCACGGCAAAGAGCGAGGCGAACAGGATGATCAGATTGCCCACCATCTCCAGACGAATGGCCAGCCAACGGTTGGCGATCACGGACGGATATTTGCAGACCTGGTTCTTGTCCACCTTGGCATCGGATTCGTCGATGAAGCTGAAAGATTATAGAAAGGATAAATAGTATAAAAAAATAAATAAATAAATAAATAAAAGCAAACACTCACCGATTTCCCACATTGTAAGCACGAATCGTCGAAGCTCCGGTGACGGTCTCACTGAAATGCGAGTAAATCGGGGATCGGGAGACGGATTCCAAACGCATCAGCTGCCGCGAAGTGGCCACGTAGAAGCGCTGGGCAAAGTAGTACAGGAAGGCAATCGGCACGATCACGGCCAGGAAAATGGGCGTGGACATACTAATAACCACAATCGTAGCCAGAACCTAACCAATAGCAATAGACCGATATTAATAAATATAATTCGGGGTGCGGGAATCGATCTAAGGTGCGAGGATATGCGGGGGTTAATAGGAAAATCATGATGAACGGAAAATTGTAATGAATTGTTGCCTTTCTTTTTTATTTTTTGGATCAAATGCAACTTCTTGATGCGAGGAGTAATTAGGGGGTGTACAAGGATAAGGGTGGAGTCATAAGGCGCCGCCAATTGGGGGAATGTTAACCTGGGTTAGTCATATGCGCACAGGATTAATGTGGCTTTTTAGGGAGGTAGGAGGTGCTGGTTACTTCCGATGTTTTGTGTACACTGTTTTTTTTTTTTTTTTTGTAGCAATTTGAAGACAGTTCCTAGAGTGCCTAATGCAAGGGACAATTACCTCGTACGCACACCAAAGGCAATCGTTAATGACTTGCGGCATTTTCTGGTCAACCGACTCGATGTCTTTCGAGAATCGGGACAGCATGCGACCCACCGGCGTCGTATCGAACATGGACATGGGTGCCCTGAGCACGTTCTCGAGGAGCAGCTGGTGCAGCACAATGGCGGCATGCAAGCTGCCCAGAGCCGGGGCCAGGTCGGAAAGGAATGACGAGATACCTGCGATTATGCAATTCGGTACGAATGGTGGATTAAATATCGATATCGATATCGGACACTAAGCATCCAAATCGAAAGGAAATAGGTGCTCGAGAAAAGGTTTTTCGAGTGGGAAAATCGTTTAAGAGGTTGCCCTGTCAAGTCAGTGGATTGATTCAGAAATGACTTGCACTCAAGGCTAAATATTTAGTTAGCTGAGCATTTATACATTTTGTAAACTAAATTTGATTTGAAATAAGCAGATTAATTTTTAGTGGTAGCTTGTCAACAGGCTGTCTTTTTTGGTCACTGATTGCTTTAAACCAATTGATTAATAAGTATGAAACTTTCATTTAAAACCCTTTAATTTTATATATTTTTTAAATATTCAGCTTTTCTACAAGTGTGCAGGCTCTCTTTCGATTTCCATATATGAAGGGGGAAGACAGACAGCCACAGGAAAAAGAAACTTAAATTATGGAATTATGGGATTAGAGTTGAACGAGACACAACATGCGCCCGCCCCGTAAAACCCAACTCAAAGTATTTACAAACTACTTGCCAGAAATGTGTGAGGAATGCCAGGGGGAAACCCTCAAATTGCTACAAGCTGGGAGTTTGTACAATGTGAAATTCGTATAATTGTGTTAGTTGAGATTAGTTTCAAGACAGTTATTTGCTTGTATATATTTTTTTAGCTTTGATGGTTAGTCACAGCGCACGTACCCGAAACACTTGCGAGTTAAAGACGCGTATTAGTTCTGGCAGGACCAAATCCAACTTGTATATATCGTTGGCCAGACGATCGAGTATACGTGCACGGGGTTGGATGTCGAAAAAGGATTGCGGGGCGCGCATAATGCGGCTCAAAAGGAAAATGAACATTTTCCGGGCACCAATCAAGCCGCCTAGGTATACTATAATCACACTGCCTATGTAGGTGAGGACTAGGAATTTCGAGGGAAATATATGTTCTTTAAGTCGTGGACGGTAATCTTATAAAGATTTTGTAGTTTCATAAACCTGGGACAGGAGTTAGGATACAAACTAAATTTAGAGGGTTAGTTGATGAGTTTTTTTGGGAACGATACAAGGGAAAACTTTTACAAGGGATAATCTCTATAAAGTTGTAACCTTAAAATATTTATAAAACCGATTTATCAACTTTTTCAAGGAATATTTTAATTGAACTAAAAATATTTTCTATCACATGCCAACAAAATTAATGCCAAATGCTTTATCACTTCTCAATTTCTCTTCCACTTTTTAGAAATAAGAATAAGTAAACTCTCAAATCTTTAAATAAAAACCTTCAAAACAACTTCACTCAAAGTTCATCTACTCAAAAGATTACCTGAAAGGCTGTGCTCAAGACCATTCTTATATTAATCGGCATTATCAGGTCCAAACAGTTGATATCGTTCGAACAGCGATCCAAGAGGCGACCTTTGGGCGTGATATCGAAAAACTCAGAGGGACAGTGCATAATGTGGTTAAAGAGTCGATGGAAAACTCTGGATGAGGCGTGAAGGGTGGCTGTGAAAAGGGATATGGCGGCGCCGTAATTGCAAATTCCTAACACGATGCAATGGGTTTATTAGAGAAAAAGGGGAGAGAGATCGAATGAGATAAAGAGAGATATCGAATGTTAGAGATTTATATATGGGAATGGGACAGAACTCTCTATAACGAAAGTTCTGCAGGTACAAACCGTAGTAACTCTTTAGAGGCTACAAATCAAAATATTTGATCACAATAATAATGATAATAAAAATAACAATAACAAAGGGGAGAGAAAAATACTGAAAACAAATTTTTGGTTGTGGAAAGATCAAATATGCAAATACCATAAAGATAAAGGTCATAAAGGAGTCCATGGTGGCGGGCAACTCTTCGTCGATAACGTCCATATCGCCGCTAAAACTGTTCAAGAGTCGCCCGATCGGCGTTATGTCGAAGAATCGGCAAACGGAGCCACGGATTATGATGCGCAGCAGATCGTTGTGGATGACCTTGGCCGCATGGAAGCCGCCCACGTAGACGATCACCACAGCGAAGTAGGCTAGCACACCTGGTGTCGATCGGAAAAGGGGTGTAAGAGCGGAACACAGGTGTGCCGAGGGGCACTCGGTCAATATTTATGTGTGTTGAAACGATATATGATGAGGCGATCTCCTACATGATGGTCTATCCGACGAAGCGTAATGGCAGCACTCCCACTGATCACCCAAGTCTTAAGGTTAGGGGCTCCGAGACCAGTATATCGTCAGAGTGTTTTATGTTTAACCAAAGCCCCCGCCGATTAGGATTGGGCTTAAACTAGAAATGGTTTTAGAGTTCCCCTTTCGGGCTTTCGCACACACATAATTCGCACATCAAAATTAAAGGCGGTGTTTGCTAACTAATGACTCTCTTATCCAATAAAAATGTTCTTTTGATCCAAAAAATAAGAAAGGCAATAAATGGTTGAAGCTTGTATGAAATGTAGGCTCAGTTTAAAGCTGGCAAAGCTTTTTAGTTATGGTTTAAAATTAAAGTTATGTTGGGTTGTTAGTAAAATGGTTGATAGTTTTGAGAAGGTTTGGTGTATATAAAACGAATTTAATGTATTTTTTCAGTGATAAATAAAAGGAAATCTATGTGTATAAAATGATTTTATAATAGCTTAATGGTTTTATTACTTGCTAGATTTCAAGGTGAAAGGAATTGGGGGTTTAAGGATAGGAATTTAGGATATTTAATGAATAAAAAAGCCAGATTAAGGGTTTAAGGTTCAACTAGGAAGTGATTCAGATTAGGGTGCCTTGGGAGTTGATTTGATCGGTGGTTAGTAACATAGCAGGGTTTCAGGGCAAGGCTTTAGGCAACTCCCAGTTCCATTAGCGGGCAGCGGGTTTATGGAGAAAGGTTAAGACAAAATCTTTACCGCGAAACAGGTGTTCAAGAACTGAACAATTATCACGGGCAGCACGCCGTCAACCGTGTCTATATCCTTTGAGTAGCGACTCAAAATGCGACCTATCGGCGTTGTATCGAACAGTTCCATGGGCCACCTGAGCCCTCTGTTCAGCAGCTTGTTGAATACATCTATGGAGCTGTGAAGGCATCCGAGGGCCAAGGCCAGACCCGACAAATACTTAGACAAAACTGCATGGAATGTAAATGGGATTTTTAGGTACTCTGAAGTTCACCATTGAAAAGGGGTTTACAAATGAAACTAAGTTTCTAAAAAAACCAAAAATTGAACTAATCATGCCGTTTGTGTTGGTGTAAGCTCCCGAGAAAGGTTAGTGATTGTATATACATTTATTTTTACACAACATTGAACGTTGGAGTTAGTGCCAAATTGGAATATTTTCCTTTTATATCTGCAAACGAGCAATACTTAGCGGGGAACTACTCGGGGAAAATTTTGCTTTTGCGTTGGTTTGCCAATTTTGGGAGAGTTTAGTACAGTCTGCAGTTGAAAGAAGAGTTTAGTACAGTCTGCAGTATAAGAAATAGTTTAGTAAAGTCCGCAGGAATAGAAATATTTTATAACAGTCTGCGCAAAGCTGCAATTTGCCGAATATTTTGCCAAAATTCCTTTAAGAATCCCTAAAAATGCCTGACCCTTAAAGCCTTGTGCTGATATAGAAGAATGGTTTGAGATTCTGATTCTTCAAAGAGATATAGGTGCTCAAAAATAGATAAAATGTAAGATACAGAGTATTTCATAGTTATAAGCCAGTCGAGATAATTAGTAATTTTTTTTGTTGCCAATTAACTTTTTGTGATATTCTTTTTCTATTGTTGGAGTCTCCCTACTGACTTATAGCTTTGATTTATAACTCCGTTGGACAATTACCGCAAAGGCTTGACTGATCACCATGCGCCACAACATGGGCAGGACATTGTCTATGGTATCAACGTCCTTGGCAAAACGATTGACCACGCGACCAATGGGCGTGGTATCAAACAGTTCCATGGGCCAGCGGAAGACGTAGTGAAGCAGAGTCTCGTGCAAGGTTTTGGAGCAGTAAATGCAACCAAGAGCCAGCGTAAGCGAACAAAGGAAGTATGAGGTAACTGAAAATTCAATTATTTATTTTTTTATATTTTGTTGCTTTTTAAAAAACTACCAAACTAAAAGAAAGCGGGGACAAAAGAGACTAAAAAACTTGCATGACCTACTACCAATGTACTCAGCTACCGACTGGTGGTTTGTTTTGTAAAACCTTTAGTCTCTGACAGACACAATTTTCTGTTACACTTCTAGTTAACTCTTCTACGAGTATTACATCCTAAACCTTCAAGTCTTTCTCTGGCTATAATGCAGAAATATTTGTGAAAAATTACCGCAAAGGCTTGACTGATCACCACGCGCCACAACATGGGCAGGACATTGTCTATGGTATCAACGTCCTTGGCAAAACGATTGAC
>JAEIHY010017474.1:0-18942 GCA_018904565.1 Drosophila tsacasi | reverse complement strand
CCCCCCTTCCACAGAATGGCCTTTGCGGCAGACGAGAGACTGCAGTTGCAGTTGTTGCAACAACATTTGTTGCTGTTGCTGCTGCTGACTGCTGCCTGCAGTCTGGCAAAATTTTTGCCATTTGATTGCATTTTGCTGGGCGGCCTTTTTGTGTGTAGAGCAGAGTTTGTTGCACTTCGCCATGAAGTTAGGTAGGTGATGCCACACACACGCACACACTTGATGCAGAAAAACGCAGTCACACACACACATCCGGATATTGGCCTTAGGATACTACAAAACTTCTACATACGAATTTGCACAGGACATACAAACAGTTGCAGTTGTGTGCGTTTATGTAAATGTGTTTTTTTTATTATATAAATCTCTATATACATATTTTATAATATATATATGTGCACACATAAAATGCCCATTTTTTAGTTTGATTTTGCTTGCAGTCGTCTGCTAAAAATAATAACAAAATGGCCGCCCGGCCTGCTTGCCTGCCAGCCTGCCTGTCGGTACAGTTGTGCGCAAAACATCTCCTTTGGCTTGGTTTTATAAATATATAAGCATTAAGCATGAAGTGCTTTGAACAAGTAACATACATTTGGGACAGTGCACAGAGGTTTAGGAGAGTCTCATACCAAAGGGGGCCTGTATCCTTGATTCCCAAGGAAGGATCCTGGCCACAGGGGAAATAAGAACAGAAGAACACCAAGGAACTCCAGAGGGGTGTCTCTCTATCCCCTAGGCTTTTAAGTACAGTCAAACTTCTGTTGGTAAAACTATGTCTATGTTTAGGTTATTTTATATATATATTTTTTATATGTTTTTTTATAAAGTCTCTAATCCTAACATATTGGTTTTTTAATAGTATTTTATTTGCATTTTTATTTGTTTTTGAATTTTTTTTTAATTTGTAAATATATTTAATTTGTTACAACCAAAAACTATTTGTTATTATCTTTCAGATTTCTAGATTTCTAGATTTAGTCTCAACATTAACCAGTTTTTATTATTAAAAACTCCACATTTTCATTTTTAAATAAGTATTGTCTTCTTTAATTTTTAACAGACTTTCATTTACTTATATTTATTTTATTTTTTTTATTATTATTATTTTTTATTATGTTTTGTTATTTAAATACTAGTCTTTTCTACGTTGACCCTAAATAAATAAAATAACATAGCTTATTTATTTGTGAGAAAGATACAGTTACAGTATAAAAAAACCTTTCTTTCAACATAATTTAAATCTTTAAGCACCCCTTTGACCCGCTTTAATATTTTTCCAAGGTGTTAACTCAAGTATTTTGACTGTAACGCAACAGCAACACCAAAATTGTGTGTGCTTTTTTACGCGTAACACACACACACACACACATTCACCAACCCAACAGGGGGACATACAGATCCGTAGGGACCACAGGGCGTATGAGTTCTCCTTCAGGAGTCCCTCTACCAACTAGCAACTGCCAACAACTACTGCCCGCCCATACATTCGGCCGACAGCCGAGTGGTTTGTTTAGAATTTTAGATTTTAGCGCGTTTTAGAATTTTATGAATGAATTTTTGGCGCTCGGCAGAGCACCCCATCTGTGGGGGGTTCCTCCCATGGTTCCTCCGCATCCCCCAACCAAAGCTCCAACCAAAAAGTCCTGTCCACACTCCGATTCGTTTGGCTCGGATTCACTTTTAGTTTTTGGCTAGTTTTCGGTTCCCCATTTTGCTCTATTCGGAGGGGCGTCCGTTGTGACCTTGCTGGGGTGTTCCGGTGTTGTTTAGATTTAGTTTCTATTGGGCTGCACTTCAGTTGGTCAATTTTTGCAGTTGGCACAAATCTGTTCAACACAAACACACATGGACAAGTGCCGTAGCGTCGCCCTTAGACAAAAGTCGGTCCTGTGCCCCTTTTTTATTTCTTTGCATATAGGGGTATTGATTTTATGGACATTGTCTGGAAATCGAGTGTTTAAAATGAGTGGAAAACTATAGGAGGCTAGTGTATGAGTTTAACTGTATAAAGTTAAATATGACAAATATTGTTTTCTAAAATTTATAGGACAAATTTTGTTCCAATAATTAAGCTGAAATTAACTAATATTTCAAAAATTAAGATATGTTGCATTTTAAAAAGGAAGAATTGCATAAGGATATAGAGAACAACATTAAAGGAATACCCCTCAGGGATTAATCTATTTATTTCCTAAATATTTAAGGAAAACCAAAGAACAGTAATTGTTAATAATCAGTAAAATGCTGTTTTCACTCATAAAAAAATTCTTCTATGGTTAAAAATAAAGGCCTTTAAAAACCAGATTTAAACAAACAAAAAATTCTAGCATTAAGTAATTGTTTCCTTGCATTTAAGGCAAAGTACCATAAAATCAATATAAGCCACCATTAATAACATTTTTTGGAGAGTTACTTTTACATTTTTCTCAAGTTTTGTGCTTTTTTTTTCTAATTTCTTCTTAATATAATCTAACGGCTAAATTTTGTTTGGAAAGCATATTTCCCTAAACTTTGTGCCAATAATTCTCACTTGAGCTTATAATTTCCTACTGGTTCTAGCATCCTCATAATGAAGTGATGGTTGACGGCCTAGTCTTAAAAGTTGAATTTAATATTACAGAAGTAGTAACTCTCTACTGTTGGGTAGTTACTTTCCTTAATAGTAACTGAACTTTTTCTTAATTAAAAATAAATAACACTTAAATGTCCTAAAACTAAGAAAAACTTTCTAAATAAAAGAGAAATTCACCTCTTAAAATGTATTATAGGAAACCGAAAATAGTCAAAGGTTGTTTAACTTCTTCAAGTTTTGATTCTTCCTTGAATAAGACGCTTTAAAAATGAAGTAGTTAAATATTTCCCAAATAAACAGAATTTCATTCCACCTAAAAACATAAAAGACACAAAGTAAAGCTGAACCATTTGAACAGAAACCTTTATTTATCTCAGTTTCAGATTCATCTGCAATGCAGTTTCTTAAGAAATCCCCCACCTCACACGAGATGGTAAAAATAAATCAACATTGAAATTTAATTGCTCATGCTCTTACATCTATGTATTTCCCAGTACATAAATGTACATACATAGATCACCCAAACTAAAGTTCAGCTTTTGACCCCGCCACAACCCAAACTAAAATTGAAATAAACAAACGAAATGATTTGTGTGCCCGCCCTTTAAGCTAAACAAAGAGTGCTTTTAGCTGCACAGGCATATAAATCACATAAGTACATAGCTGCACTTGTGTACATTTCTTATATACTGCAGTATTTTAATGGGTTTTATTAGGATCTCTGATGCTGGGGGGCATAAAAATGCCTATTAAAAAGTGCGTTTGAAAAAAACTGTTGCATACCTGACGGCGCGCGCTCAAATTAACTAACAGGACATCGGCAAAATGCAATGAAACGAAGAGAGCGAGAACGAGAGACAGAGAGAGAGAGAGAGAGAAAGCCGAACACAGACACGAGAGAACACAGCATCCTAGTGTGGAGAGAGAGATATTCGGCACTAAGCCGGCGAGAGAACAAACACAAAAGCGAAAGCGAGGCGCCGGTATAGGTGCTGCCAGAGAGGGTGGAGTATACATATATATATATGATATGAACATTCGTTCGTGTCTGTGTGCTTGTCGCATTGTCGGCAATTTAAAGAGTAAATAATTGTCTGCCGCCGGCAAACATTTGGCCAAACTGCTAGTCGTCCGTCCACACACAGCCCGCCCGACTGCCGCTGTATTGGTACATATATCGCCAGTTTCGGCCGAGTATATCGGCTCTTCGTCACCAAACTCTACACAATTTTAGGCGCCGGACGAACGCACTTTCAATCAGTTAACTTTATAACGCCAGCGCCGACACTACGTCATCCGGTGGAATCGCATCGCCTTGTTTGTCTCGCCTCGCATCGCATCGCATCGAATTTTATTGAATCCGGCGTTACGCCCCCAAAAACACACCTACACACTAGCACACACTTATTTTGCACTTGTATTTGTTGCCGCGCTGCGAAATTCGTCGCGTTTTTACTTTCACGCGGCTTAACGTCAACAGTTTTGCAAGGAAACGTGTCTTCCTAAAAGTGTCTCTAAAGTGTGTCTTCTTAAGCAGTGCTTTTCCCCTCAAAAGGAAACTATAGAGCTGGAAAATGTGAAAACAGTGCCGGAGCAATTGAAAAACCTGTGAGTACACATAGTCGCTTTTGAGTACATGCAAATTAGTGAAGCAATTAGTGCTATTGTGTGACGCCCAGAAGTATGCAATGCGTAGACGGGTTTTGCATTCAGTTTTATAATAATATTAAAAGTCATGTAAATTAACAATAGAAATAAGAGAAACAAATTAATAATAATAATATAAAAATAATTTTAATTTTATTATTTCAACTGACTCACATTTTAATATGCTTAAAAATATATAAATTAAAGATTTCTTTACACCAGTTTTTACAATTTCACTTTGAAGTTTTTGAAATTAAATTCTGGAGCTAATTTAAATCAAATTAATTATTATAATCTCATTAAATAAATGTGTAAATGTGTTTTAAAACCAGCATTAAATAAATCAAATAAATATAAATAATATTTACTATTCTCAGCTAAAATTGAATTATTAAATATATTTATTTAGTGTTTTATAGTCAAATTATTGGAATTAAAATATAAAACTTATTCAAATACTGTTTTAATATCAGCATTAATTATTCAAATCAAAATTATTAATCAAAATTTAATGTAACTTGAAATCCAGCCATTTCTTGGATATAATCCTTACTTTATTGTTTTATTAAAATAAATCTATGTATATATATAAATTTATTATTGAATTCAAATATTTATATCAATTTATTTATAAATAAATAAATTCCTAGTGCGACATGGTTGACATTTTTTTGTTTATTGCTTCAATTCATATTTTAACGAGAAAGGAAGCTAACTTCGGCAAGCCGAAGTTTAAATACCCTTGCAGTAAGTATTTAAAATTTGGTATATTTAGAGATTGCGGTTCTTTTCGCTTTCGCGTGTTCTCAACTAAAAAACATAAAATTAACCACTACTTTATGTACATTTCTCAATAATCAAATATTTATAAAAACCCCAGGTAATAATAACAATAACCTCTCCTTAAATTAGTAAAGGTAAAATGCTTCTTGATTCCCACAAACAATTGGGCAATAAATCAGGCATTTAATGCGCCTGCATTGCAATGTTCATTTCGGCGGCACAACGTCATCGACATCATGTGACCGCGTTTCCGAATTTCCCCGAAAAGTCCTGTGTACGTGCGTGGTGTGTGTCGGGCCCCGAAATACAAAACACGGAATACAGAAAACAGGATACTGAATGCACGGCGCAACACAGACGACGACGACGACGACGGGTCATGGCCACGGCCACGGCCACGAATATGGCATTTCGGCGACTCCGGCTGCGGAATACGGCTCCGGCTGCGAAACTCCGCAATTTCACTTTCACGACGCACACACAGCAGCGAGGACTGTGTGCAAATCTGTGGGCAATTGTGGGAGTCCTGCGAGTTGCGGGCGCGACTTGCACTCAGCCTCACAGTTCGTCTTTGCCGAATTGGCGGGGTGTACGGTCACGGACACGGCACAGACATGGATACGGTCACGGACACGCACACGGACACGGATGCGGACACGATTACGGCCCACTAGATCTGCCAATGACAATGACGTCGTGGTAGCACAGTGGTTGGAAAATATATTTTAAAAAATCTATGGATACTTTTAAATAATTTTCTTGAACAAATTATGGCTATAGATACTTTTAGTCATGTTTGTAAAGGATTTTAAGACCCTGGAAAACATAGCATAAAGATTCCTTGACACATTTATAAAATATATCATTTATATATAGCATTTATAGCTTTTATTTATGTTCCGATTTGAGCATCAGCATTTTAAAAAGCAGTATAAAATGTTCTGTTCCTCAAAATCCTCTGGATTTGAAAATATTATAAATAGTGCCCTTAATGGGCTGCTAAAAACCTTTTCCCAAATAAAATTAATACAAATATAGATCCCAAAATATTTATTTCCAGTTTTCGAAGAAACTTTTTCACCTAATTTATATTCAAAGCGCTATCCCTGATCCCGGACTTACTCTTTGACTAATTACCTACCTACCTACCTAAAAAATCCTTTTTCAAATAAAAACCCATCCCCCAAATTGCATCCATTAAAGCCTGATTGTGGCCACGGTTCCGAGTACCTTTGTCTGCCACTTGTAACACATTCAGCTGCATCCGAGGACAAGGCTGTGTGTCTGGGCACAGGAGAGAATGGGAAATGACCGGGAAAGTGCGGCCGAATGCGCCGACTTTACTGCATCCTCGCTATCCCCTCCACATTCCACCGCTGCAACCATCACGACCACGACGTCGGTGATGGTGATGCAATGCCTGGAAAGCCACCGAGGTGGCCACGCTCACACACAAGTGCCGCGCACAAGAACAGCCGCCTCACATGCGCACAGGAGATTGCACTTGCCCCAGCATAGCCTCCTGCCTCCTGCCACCTGCCTTTTGCCTCCTGCCTCCCGCCTTTTGCCTCCTGACTCCTCCTTCAGTCACCATCCTTGCCAGCGCTACACCCACCATTCAGCCGCCATTTGGCCACCTCCTGGCGCCGACACTCTCACTCTCCGGTTCAGGAGTGTGATAGTCCTCGGTGTTTCCTCGCTATAAATGGATTGCAATGCACTGAGGGAAAGTTGACTTAAATGAAAAGTATTTTGTATATAAATACTTGAAAAATAAGTCCAAATATTGATAGAATATGAATAATAGCGTTGTGTATCCTCTAAATATAATAAACCTTTAATTATACGGTCTCAGAAAAAACCATTCTTTGATGGCCATTCAATCCAATCAGTAAAATGTTTCCCTGTGCAGCATTGAGTGCAATTTTCTCTGTGCTTCTGAAGAGCCGCTGGCTGGGAATGGGTGGTGGACTGTGGTGGGCCTGGGGAAGCCGGCCGGCCTTTTGCCGTGGTAGGCTGTTTGCCGGAAGCATCGCATAGCATCACATCGCTACGTCATCGCCATCGCCATCGTCATCGTCGCCACCGTGCCGGAATTCGTGTGCGTGGCCTGATTTCGTCGATTGGCCTTGTGTGCGGGTTTCAGTGTCAGGAGCGCAGCAGCATCTTTGTTTTGGTTGCAATCGTTGTTGTTGCTGTTGTTGCTGCTGCTGCCCGACTTGGCCTGCATATATGCAAATTAAACGAACCCCTGTGGAGTCTTGGAGAATGGAATGGGCTTCGTATATGCGGGAGATGTTACCCTGTTTGGATGGGGACTTGACAAGAGGTCACACGTGCTACGTCCTTAATGTGTTTAGAGGAAGTGAACGGAGTGAAAATTGAGTTTAAAAATAGCTTAGGAACCTCTTCCTGTTGCTAACGTGGCGTATACGTAATATTCAAACATTAATATTGCGTATACGTAATTCAAACATTTTATTTTTATGCTTTAATTAAAATTTAAATCCATGCAGGGTATTAAAAGGTTGATTAGTAATTTTATAAATTTCCTATATTAATTTTATTAAATTTAATACAATTTGTGATGCATTTAACATGTACCACCTAATGACATTAGCTATGGCTAATCGGTTCAGTATCTTTATACTCGTAGTACCTAGTGCTTTTAGTGCCGCAATGTATATTCTCCAGTTAGTTCTGTATATTTTTCTACTCGGATTTCTTTCGCAAAAAATCTCCGCAAAGGTTAATAGTTTGATTTTTAAAAAATATTAAGTAAAACCTTTGGAAAATCTTAGATTTCAGATGAACAATACCGTGTCATGGGCGTAGAATGCCAGGAAAATGAGGTCGTTAGCTGTACCATAATTAAATGTCCTGTCGGCAGGCTTTGTGCAGCGGCAAACTTTTGCTTTGATCCGGAATGTGTTTGCCGTCAAGGGTTTCGTCGGATTCAAGGTGTCTGTATGCCAAAGCATAATTCTTTGGATCTCAGCAAAGGTGATTTGGAATCGTCTTTGCTTCAGATTCCTTTTAGGGAGGAGTTTTAGTTTTTATTAATTTAGAAAAATAAGAATTAGAGGGATTTTTGTTCTAGGAAATTTCTTTGATGTAGATTTCTTACATTGCAAATATTAAATCATATTTAAATTTAATTAAGAAAAGATTTTGTATGGCATACAAAATATTTCCGGCAAAAAAAACACCAAAGAAATAATAATAAACACTAAATAATAAACATAAAAGAAGTATTCCCTTAAAAGCAAGATATTTGGAATACTTAAACAACTTGTTACCTAATTAAATATATTTTTTCTTCTTAAACAAAAAAGGTATATTTTTTGTTTGTTTTTATATCAAAAAGCTTTTAAGAAGCAAGAGTCCCCATTTGACAATTTATGTTTAATTTGTAAGTACTATCTTAATGGTATCTTCTGGCATAAATGCAATATATGTATATATGTAATTAATAAGCTTAAATTATATTCAACTAAAAAATAACCTATAATATAACCTATTTACGTATAAGATCAACTAGTTTTCTTGTAGAAATTAATATTTTTGTATAAATGTCATATATAAATACAAATAATCCCTCCAAATGAACCCTTATCGATTGGCCAGACCCTGATCATGACTCTTTGCCTAAAAATGCCTATCTATCGATAAACATTAAGCTATATGTAAAAAGATAGTCAACAAAAATATGTTTTTCAAAATGGCAAATGTAATGTTTTTGGCCATACAAGAGAGCGGCACTCTCTCCCTGTGTCTCTCTCTATACAACAGCTCTCCTTTTATTCTCTCACAAGCACACAAACACAAGCATAGTTAGACCAACTAATACCAGCAAGTTCAAGGAGGAGGGAGGGAGGGAGGTAGGACTACCGTGCCGGCCGAGAGCCGAAGCTCCTGTCTCGTGCCGGCGAGTCGAAGAGCCGGAGCACAACGCGGAGCGGACGGGTCGGGTCGGGTCAGTAGTGAAGCTACGCCACACGCCGCCAGGTGGCTCCAGTCGTGGATGCGGCGGGTGTTAATCGCATGTGCATGTGCATGTGCACCGCAGACACATTGAACGGTAGTGGTAACCTCCCTTCCCCTTCCCCTTCCTCTCTCTCGCTCCCTTCGGCTGCCCCCGGCAAATACCCCTCGGAAAACCCACACAATACACACTTTTTTTGTGCTGCCTTACCGCGGAGGAGGTGACCTCCAGAATGGGCTGTGCGGCAGAAAATGCAATTGGCTGCACTTTTCCTTTGTGGGCCTTGAGCCTTGCGTTTTATTGTGTCACGGGTTCGCGCGCACAAGGCACAAAAATAAACGAGCAGTTCAGCGGGTTTTCAAGTGTTTTCAAGTGAAAGTTTTAAAGCGAACTCGCTTAATATTAAATGCATTAAATACAAATAATAATCCAAATAATAAACACAAATGTTATCTCAATTAAAAAGGACACCAAATCGCGTACTTAGTGAAAATCGATATGGCGCAGCTCTGTGCTCTTGCCACTTACAAGTCAGTTTAGATCGTCCCACGCTGCGTATGAGTTAAATGTGTTATTCGCGTTTATGTTCCGCTTTTCTTGGCTTCAATTCAGTTTCCTTTGCAAACACTTGCGGTTTGGGTCAGCCCTAACCTTATCCCTAATGTACCGACATACTAAATCGCCATATAGAGTCGGTCGTCATCGCCAGGAATCCTTCGACACCTCTTGCTCCTTCTCCCCCTTTGTGCGTGTTTTTATGGCGCCCACCCCCTGGCCCTCCTTCGTTCCTTCTCTCTCGCTCACAGCGCGCAGGATTCGCGCTCTTTTTTATCGTCACCTCTACAAATGCACTTTGGGTGTTCTGGTTGTTGTTGTTCTTGTTGTGTGTGGGGTGTTGTGTTGGCGCCTGGTGGTGTGTTTAGACGCCTGTCCTGCTGGTGGGCGGTAGTGTGTGTGTGTGTGTGTGTGCAGGATTCGGCAAAGCAGCTAAAATAACGACCACAACCACGGCGCTATTTTCACTTTCTATTCAAAGGCCTTTTAAGCTTAAATTGTAAAGTCAAATTGTATATTTTAAATATTATTTAGGAAGGAAAATAAAGGAAAACAAATATTTAAAGTGGCTTGCTTAAGCTTCCTTTATCATGATCATTAACCTATTTATCCCCCCTTTCAGTTGCCTGATTCTCAACGCACAGGATCCCGTAAAATCCCCTACGATCTCCCCTCGAGCTGAGCCACGGACGGACCATGAACTTCACCCCGTTTGGCAATACTTTTCCCGGCAATATACCCGGCCTGCCGCAATTCACGACAAGCACAGCTCCTCTTGTTTCCACGGTAACCGCTGCCGTGGCGGATGTGACGGTGACCACCACCAATAACCCCCAGCAACAGCAACAGCAGCAGCAGGATGCCGCCGGCACTAGCAATCGCTACCAGCAGCAGCAGCAACAGGTCGCACACTTTGGCCAGAGCGGAAGCGGAAATAACAAATTCCGCGGCGGCCAGGAGGATGCCCTTCAGGGTGACAAGTACAATGGCCACCTGGTTAACGCCTCCCAGCAGCAACAGCAGCAGCAGCAGCAACAGCAGACGCAGTACGCCACGGTGGCCTATGCCAGTGCAACCACAACGAGCGCAGCAGCGGATGCGCTGCAGGCGAGCACTTCCGGTCAGCAGCAGCAACAGCAGCAGCAGATGCAGCAGCAACAAGTGACGGCGCCACAGGAACTCACCCAAGATCTGTGCAATGCCATCCTGCAGCAGCAAGGTAGGTTAAGGAGATCTGAAGGAGATAAGAAATCAATTAGGAAACGAGTTAAAAAGTATGCAATTCACAAAGTAAATCTAAACTGATTTTATAAATAAAATCATTTTTAAAGATTTCAATTTTATACTTAAATAAAACTAATCATCCTTTTTTAGTACTCCAAAATACCTCCTGGCAAACACTGACGCCGGGCACCACCGTGGCCGACTACCTCTCGCATCTTCCAGCCAACACATTGCCCCTGTCGTTGCACCACTTCCTCAAGTATTCCGCGGAAACGATAAAAAAGGAGAATCAGCAAAATGTGGTAAGTAGCAAAACCTAAAATAAAATTTAAATATTTAAATATTCTTTAAATATTCCTCCTCAGGTACTGCAGGTGCAGACGGGACCAGCCATCGGCATCAACACCCTTGGCACGACAACCATTAGTATACCTCAGCAAGAGCAGTTGACGCTGCAGCCTCAGCAGCAGCAGACGACGACGTTGCAGGTGCAGGCTCAGGCGGCGGTCACCGCAACGGCGACGACGGCCACAGCCACGATTGCCGGCACCAGTGGCAGTTCCTCCAAAAAGAAGAAGCGCAAAAAGCGTAGCAAGGATCGGAAACCAAAACTGCGACCCGGTGAGATTCGTCTGGGAACAGCACTCGATGGCAGCCCGCTGTACATGTGCCCCGAATGCCATGTGGCGTACCCAGAGCCCGAGCTCCTCGAAGTGCATCTGGTGGGTCACAACCTGGAGAAGCGGTATGTGTGCGACATCTGTCAGGCGTCGCTCAAGCGCAAGGATCACCTCACCCGCCACAAGCAGTCGCATAATCCGGACCGGCCCTACATCTGCACAGTGTGCCTCAAGGCCTTCAAGCGGAAGGAGCAGCTGAGCCTGCACTTTGTGATCCACTCCGGGGAGAAGCGGCATCAGTGCGCCGAGTGCGGCAAAGGATTCTATCGCAAGGATCACCTGCGCAAGCACACACGCTCGCACATAGCCAGGAGGGTGAAGGCGGAGCTAAATAGCCACGTTCGAAGGGAGAATGGCACCAGCATGCTGCAGCCAGTGGTCACGGAGGCCACCACGGCAGCCTTGCAACATGCCAATCAACTAGCCAGCCAGCAGCAACAGTTGCAGCAGCAGCAACAGCAACAGCAGCAGCAACAACAGCAGCAGCAACAGCAACAACAGCAACAACAGCAGCAGCAACACCACATAGTGATCACGCAGCAGCAGCAACAGGCACCGCAGGCTTCCCAGCAACAACAGCAAATGATAAATTAGCCAAATGATTTTTGTAAAGTCAGTTAAAGCAAAATTCAATTTAGCCTCAGCCAGGTCCTTGGGCTTGGCTGCTCCAAAAAATCACAACTCTCTCTCGGTCCACACAATTTAATTGACTCTCACAAAATCGGATAATGCAAACAGAAGGATGTTTTAGCTAATGTCTTCAGGGGCAACCCAACTCAGTGTACAATTTTAAACATAAGACCACAAAGATCAAGGGGACCGTTTAAAAGTTCAAGTTATTCTGGATTTTGTTAAAGTTATCCTTTAATTTTTATAATAATTTAACCTATAAAAGAATAAGTTTAAACTACTACCAATTACCTTTAAATTGTTCAATATTTACTCAAGTTTCAATGTCCATAGATACTTGGGAAACCCAACAGTCGATTGGAACCAACATTCAATAATCTAATTTAAGAGAAATTGGTCCAAAGAATTAATAATAATTTTTTAAACTTAGCTAATTTAATTGAATTTAATTACTGTTTTTTATCTAAGGTCGTTAAGGGTTTTTCCCAAGGGAATAATCCAAAACATTGTACAAGGGGACTTTCTAAAAGTTCAAGATTTTCTTATTTTCTACAAGTTTCTCTTAAATTTGTACAATGATTTAACCTTTAAAAATAAGATTAAGTTTATATAACCCTAAAACTACCTTTAAATTGTTTAATACTTAAATTCCAATGTCCATAGATAATTACCAAGCCCCAATAGTCGATTGGTTCCAGCATTCCATAATCTAATCTAAGAGAAATATGTGCAAAGGAATAATAATTTTATACGCAATGTATTTTAGTGAAATGTATTTTTGTACACAATTAGAATCAATGTTGTATGTATGTGTATGCCTGGCTGTCCATATGTACAAACACCTGTACGAATACACGATACTGTTCCACTGGCGGCAGCGAACTACTATATTTATAAATATATGAAATATGTAAACAAATGCAATTTAGATTTAAACTTACTTGTAGGCAGGAGATTTGTGAAGAAAATTGTGAATGTATTTATATAACTTTTTGCTACACAGATAAACACATTGTATATATGCAGCAGTATGCAGTAAATAATATAATTTGATCTAAAACGAGTTTGGTTTCAGTTGATTCTCATGAGAAATCATTTTCAGCTGAGCAAAGTCTTCCAAGAATAATGCATTTTTCATTATTTTCTGTGATTATTTATTTGCTTTATTTAAGAGTACTCATAAATTACGATTATTATGCACCATTTATTGTATTTAATTAAATAATTAATCATTAGCTTTATCCGTATCGTGTGTGTGTTTATGTATATGTATGTCGCGGTATGTTGTTAGTTCTCTATAATTTTTACTTTATGCACGAGCGGGCTTTGCTTACTTTAACTTTAACTTTATAATTTACGTTTTACAAAATAGAAATTAATTTAAAGGGTAAAAGGAACACGACAATTATTCATGGTATAAAAGCGGACAGGATCGGTTTTCGGGAACTGATCTCTTATCAAAATTTGTGCTCAAATCAGCAACACTTCATTAATGAAGCTTCCCGGGGACATCTTATTACAAAATTTATGATCATATATATATATATACATAGACATACATATATATAGGATAGTGTATGTGAGAGTGTAAGAGTGCTGCGAAAAGCAAGCCTGCTCCTTGCATCCATCAGTGCGGCACGCCTGCTTTTCATCAGCATTTCAAGATCGTCGATAATTTCTGCGTTTAGCTTAAGTTATTGTTTTTGTTGTTTTCTTCTCGTTTTTTTTTGTTTTTTTGGTAAGTTTTGTGTTTCGTTTTCGTTGCGAAAAAGAACTGTTAAATCACTGTACAAAGAACAAGGCGCAGATGTCCGGGGGCAGCGGCCTACGGTCCGGAAAGATACTTGCGCTTCTGGTCCTCCATGTAGTCGCGAGTGGACATCTGGATGGCCTGCTGCAGCATCTCGCTCTCGTTTCCGCCTGTACAAAAAGAGCTCAGAAATGCTTTTCTATAAAAATACCAGAGATTTCTCACCCTCATTGGCATAGGAAGCCTCAAGCAGTTCCTGGTAGAAGCTGGAGTAGTTCTGCTGGCTGGACGACTCGCCTTCGCCGCGCTTCTGGGGCGAGATGGAAGACTGCTTTGAGGTGCAGGGACGCTGCTCAGCATCCGGTGTATTGGCGCGAGTCACCGACGGAGTAGATTCACGCTTCGGGCTCTTTCGCAGCGGTGCCTCCAATATTTCAGAGCTGCTGGAAGAGGGAAAAAAAAGAGTTTAACAATCTCAGAACAAGGGAAACAGCTTCTCCCAACTCACCTGTTGCCAGCCAGAGGCGCTACTTCGCGAGCCTCGTGGCGTCGCTTCTTTCTGAGGGCCGTGGCGCGACGCTGAGTCTTTGATCCTTTGCCCGATCGCTGACCGCTTGACACTGTGCTGGGCGATGAGTTACCACCGCAATGACCCACCGAGCTTGTGCTGCTCATGTCGGTGGTGTCGCTGTCATAGCCACCCATGTCATCCGATGCCAACTTGTGGGAAAACTGGCTCAATGTTTTCGGCGACAGCGAAAAGGCTGTGGCTGTGGGATCCAGAGCACCACTGGCGCTGGTCAAGGTGGCGGCCGGATTGCCGCTGCTGCCAGTGCCGCCGCACATCGAGTACTTTGAGGGCGAGGCATCGGAATCGGTGAGCGCCTCTGCCGAAGTTACCGTTGAGGATGTGGCCGATCCAGCGGCCGGGTTGCTGCTGTTCCGCGAACGTTGCATGTTGTCGCGGCACCACTGCAGGTATGACTCACGAGCTATCTGCTCCTCGATGGCCTCGTTGGTGGCCTCCCAGTCCGTTGTCTTCAGCTTGTCCTCGAACATGGTCTGTTCGATCTCCAGCTGCTCGCTAAGACGCACCGCCTCCGCGGTCTGAATCTCGGGCTTGTAACCAGCCAAGCCCAAGCCGACGCCCACAGTGGCGTTATATGGATCCAGGATAGCGTTGTAGTGCGAGCCGCGCTGATACGATAGGCGCAAGGGAGGATAGCCAGCCTGAGACTGTTCCGAGTTGAAGATGTTAATGGGAGCTGCAAACGAAGGAATAGTTGAGTAAATAAAGCGATTTTTGACTCGGAATCTACTGCAACTCACTCGACTGGTAGCAGTAGACCTCAACGGTGCGACTATATATCTCCGATATGGCCTGGATTTCGATGTGGTTGCCGTGGGCATCACGAGCACGCTTGCGCTGGATGTAGCTGTTAATGTCCTCAGTGACAAACTGTCCAAAGTACTCGCGATTCTCATGCTGCAGGCGGAATTGTTGGTTGTTAATAAAAATATTTAAATCTAAATTGCAAATCCTTACAATGTAATCCATTGTGTGCTGGCGGATCACATCGTGCATGTCCTCATCGCCGTAGATCTGCAGGGAGATGGAGCGGAACAGGCAGGCGCCGTCCTCCTCCACGGGCTTCAGCTCGTAGCCACGCTGCTCCATGCACTTGGCAAACTCTACGTCGCGACGCTGCCACTCCTCCACTGGAATCTTGCGCTCTTTGGGCTGAAGGTGTTCGTCGCCGCTGTTATAGCCCGAAAAAGTCTCCTCTGCGGCTTTCAGTAGCTTGGCAGTAGGCACCGTGGCCGGCGACAGCTGGCCCTGGGCCTTGGGAACTGTGGAGCAGCCTAGGCCCAGATGCTCGGGCGAGTTTCTGCCCACCACCGAGGGACTGCTGCTGCCGCTCGATGCGGAAGTCGAAGGCGGACTGTTGCCGCCGGATGCCACTCCGCTGCCAGGCACCACGGCGGGATGGTTGAGTTTTTCGCGCTCGAGGCGATCACGTTTGTGGTGATGAGCATGACTATCATGGTGGTCACGGCGCTTGGAACGGGCGTTGCTGCGAATGAAGAAGGTATGGAATATATGGGGTCAATATCGATGGTAGGATAATTAAAGAGTGTATTCGGGGGTTAAGAGGAGAGTGAAACAGCTGCAAATTGATTTAGAGACCTTACTAAAAGGGACATTTGAAATTAAGTATATAAGCATAATATTTCACAGAAATTGTAATACTGTTTTGTTCTAGCATCAATAAACTTTTTAAATCTGTTCCAAATTAATGTTAAGGGTTAGTTTCTTAGAAAATAAGTAAATATATCGAGAGGAACAGTTCAATCTGGATTTACTCCCAATACCATATCGAAAGTATCGCAGTTGTATGTATCTATTTTCGATACTCCATTTTCTTCTTAGATAAAAAAGGTCTACTCTTCGATATTAAAAAGTAAACAAGCGTTTTTCAGCTTGAAATGCGTCTAAACTTATCTAATAACAAAACAAATAAATGTACTTTGATTTGTTTATAAAAAACGATACTCAAAACCCTTGTAAATAAAGTAATGGTCGATAAAAAACCACAGCGAGCCAGAGTTAACAGAGCTAATTTACTGCGCAAAAGGCAGAACCAAATGCGCCTTTCTTTCAGAAGTAGTTTGGTTTACTAATATAAGCTCAGTATTCCGTGGCAGGAGTGTGTCATTAGACCCTCTTCGAATTGCTTTGTAATATATGTAAGTTATGCACTGGAAATGCTATTTAATTACTGCAGCTTAAGGGGAAACCCCTTCGGCGTGTAACATGCAACTTCTAACGGGGACTGCGGCGGCAGGCACTCACCTCTTGTGGGGGCTGCAGCGATGGGTGCGTGCCAGCTCGTCATAGACTTCGCCACGCCTTTGGGGACTCTGTGGTGGGGGCGTGAAAGCAAAAGGAAAATTGAAAAGAGAAGAAAACCAGGTGAAAGGGAGCACTCACCTGGGCCTGGCTGGCCACCGATTGCTCGACCACCACCACCACCTGCGTCTCCTTGTTGTCCGCATCCCCCACATTGCCGGTCACACGCTTCGCGCTGGGCGGTGCACTCACTGGCTTGATCGTCATGGTGCCGCTGCAGCTGCTGCTCCTGATCTAATGTCGCCCCAGTGGTTGCGTTCGTTGCAGTCTCGTGCTCGGCTTACTTTCCCCAAATGTGCGTCATAAACGGCGCTCCTCCGCGGTGCTACACTCGCGTTTCTCACCACTAACAAACTCGGCGGCGCGCCCGTGTTCTTTGTCCGATTCCGCTTCCGATTCAGACTCAGATGGCGATGTCGTCGCAGAAAATGCGACCTCAGGTTTCCTTTCACCCACCTTGCTCTGCTGCTGGGCTCTCGGTGTTTCGTGTCTCGTTTAGCGGACTGGAAATGGTTTTCTCGGTGCGCTGCTCTGCGCTTTACTGTTTCGATTCTGAAGTATATTCCAGAATCACACTGACGGCTTGATTTTACGTAAAAATAAAGGAATGAATGACAATTTCCAGATTTTCATCTGCTCTGTTTGTGCTTGTACCTATGTGTGTGCGTGTGCGACCACTGTGTGTGCCCGTGTGTGTGTAGTGTTTGTAATTGTTAACAATAATCGCTGGTCCAAAACCGCCCAAATAGTCATCGACGGACACTCACCGCTTTGATGCGATTTGTCACCGAGACTAGGGGTTTATATAAAGCGATTTCAGGGCAATTTTGTATTGTTTGTAAGTCCCGCAGTTCGATTTTGTGCACTTTGTGCTTCTTCTTAGGGTTGTTGATAATATTAGAGCTGTAAAAACATCGATAGTACTATCGATAGTATCGATGTTTTCTTAGCAAACAATCGAAAACATCGATGGTGCCCACCATCGATTTTTTTCCAGCTCTAGATAATATATCAAAATATCAAAATATCGCTATTTTTCTAAAGATGATATATTTATTTCACGAATTTTTGTTTGCCCAAATATCGAAATGGCGATATTTTTATTTGATATTTTTTGTCAAGGCGCTAGCTCGCGACCGCAAGGTCTGGCAACGCTGGTCAGCATTACTAGAGCGCGCCAAAATACAACATCGTGAATAAGTGGAAGAGCATTTAAACTCATTCAATAATCAATTTTGTGTTCATGATTCTGATGCAAACCCTGCGTAAAGATTATTCTACAGCAAGGATGAGGAGCTAAATGTAGAGCCAAATACACTATTTTTGGAATTGGGTAATTATATTACTTAGCATTAAGACTAAGAATCCAAATTAAAAATAAGGATGCAGTGGACCATAATGGATAAGTTAGCTTTTAGTTCAGCTTTATATAAATAAATAAATTCTTTTTGCGCTTACCGATCGGGGCTATCAGCTTTATATATAGGATATCGGATAATAGTATTTGTTTGGACTTACCCGAGGTTTAGGACACTCATCGCCATACTGGAGTCTTAGCCGAGATTCATTGATGATTAAGTCTTTTCGAGTGCAGAGCTTAACACGGTTATTATCACACTTAGTAACACAGGATTATTAACACTTTATTAACCGTAAGATGCACGAGTGGAAAGGCGCGGACAGACTGAGGCTGCTGTGTCGAGTCGCCTCTATTTATAGGTGCGTGAGATGGATAGAGAGTGAGATATATCGAGAAAGAAAAAGAGGGAGGAAGAGAGCGAGATTGAGAAAAAGTTGCCGAGGACAGACTGAGGCTGCTGCGGCCAGTTTCCTCTATTTAAATCACAAGAATAACCAATTCTTCGTTTACTTATTCTTCTTAGCGCTGTCCTTATTCAATTGACGGGACAACTGAGCTCGCCTCACTTTAATAAAGAAACAATAAAAATTTCACTATATATATCTCTATCTACCTTTTTTCTCTGACTTTCTACCTTTCTTCTTCAATTTTTCTATTTCTCACTATCTCTTGCTAACTCTGGATCTATTTCTCTAGTTATCTCTCTCCTCTCATGTCTCTCTAATTCTCTACTTTTCAGTCTCTCAATCTAACTTTTTACCTCTCTCTCTCTTTCAATCTATCACAATCTCTATCCATCTCTCACACCTATAAATAGAGGCGCCTCGCCGCGGCAGCTTCAGTCT
>JAEIHY010017469.1:0-16111 GCA_018904565.1 Drosophila tsacasi | reverse complement strand
CAAAAGTTCTTGATTTTTATATTTGAAAAATAAAAATAATCATTATTTACGGTCCCTGGATATAACTTTAAAAAGAAACCATGAACTTCTACTTAGAAATATTAACCCCATCAAGCAATCGCTGACTCTCAATTCCAAACTAAATTCACCCAGGAACTAATGCCAAGTTCCTTATTCATTCTAAATTATTGACTCGAACCGAACAGAAGTTTATCTAAAGAAAAAAATTAAAATAAAAATCCAACATTTGTCTTTTTTCTATAAAACTTTTCCATTTTATTTAAATTTTCCAGTGTAAAAGTTCGTTTTAACTACAAGTCATGAGCTCGCCAAATTCAGCCGTTGATTTTAGAAGTAGGCTCGAGGTCACAGATTCAGAAATACTGCATATGGGCTTTGCTGATTTCGTGAAGAAGTATCAGCGTCGCTGCAAGAATCAGGGCGGTGATGAGCCTGAGTTAGAAAAGGAAAAACATAAGTCAGTGCCTTCACGGGTAAGATTTCATACCGTAGATTCGGCTCAAAGTGCGGCTCCATGAACCTCATAATCTTTCCGTAAAGAAAACAAGCTTGACTTCCATTGGAACAGTACCCGCGACCGGCCACACTCAGCCTTGCGTCGATGATACGGGCTTTAACCACTTCCTAGATGAGTGGACCACCAAAGGATCGAAGGACGCAAAGCGACAATGGAATAAAATGTCCAAAAGGGACAAAGCCTTCTACGTTCCCAAAGGACCAGTATCTGCGACCAGCCACGCCAAGCCTGGCGTCGATGATACCGGCTTTATCAGCTTCCTGGATGAGTGGACCTCCAAAGGATCGGAGGACGCAAAGCGCTACTGGAAGAAAATGTCCAAAAGGGACAGAGCCTTGTACGCTCCTGTAAGTTGACTCCAATGCGATGCTACACAAGTTTAATTAAAATATGATCTCTTATATTAGAAAGACAGTGACATATCGATCTCTGCATCCACTGAAAGCTTTGATAAAGCCAGTAGCGGTACCATCAAACAGACCTGTGAAAGGGTCTGTGGAACTCGCGTAAACAAACGGAAGCGCCCACAATTTAAAAAGTATCTTAAGCCCAAAAGTGTCAAGAAGTGGTCCAAGAATTGCCCCAAAGTGAAGTACGCAAAGTTCCCCAAACCGAAATCAGACAAGAAGTGTCGCAAACCGAAAGATTCCGACAAAAAGTGGCCCACTATGAAACTCGGGTTCCGGAAATTTTTCACCAAATAACCAGAGCTCAAGAAGATTGTTTTGGAAACAACATTCTAGGATGACAAATAAAGTATTCTAAATTAACTATATGGGTTATTTAATTAGTTAATCTGATCCATTTCTTTACTACTACTACTGGCAATGCTGCCACTTTCGTCTTATGCTTCTTTTTATAAAGACTTTGTTGATACATAGTGGGAAGGCATATAGCTTTGAAGCTACACCTATTGGTCTCCTACATATGTACAGTGTTCTAGGCCAATTTAATTTAATTTATTAGAATTTCAAGTATAATTGCTCTACTGTGCCAGCTAGCTTTTAGAGTTGTCTCCCTTTTAATTCCATGTGAATTTTGCATCCTCTATACCCATCCTAGACAGTATCCATATACCAATAATCCGTGGGATCTCCGCTGCCGGCCTGTTAATTCCTCCTTCCCGGTCGCATCTGAGATCTCTTGAGAGTGTGTAAGCCCCATTGTACATCATCAGTGGCGGGCTGCATATGCATATCTTAATGCTCCACTCCACTCGGAGAGTGGGGAGCGCATCGCCAAAACCGACAAAATGAATTATGGCCGCTAAATTGTAAAATATATGCCAGATTCCAATAAATCAAATTCTGGACTCAACGCACTCCACACACGCACGCACACGCACTGCGGGCCGAGAGAATCGAAATGCGTTTTATTTATTCTTTTTTTGAGGGCATAAAAATATACATAAATACTAGGCATACATATGCATTATGTTGGCTTTGGCTTTGGCTTTTTCGGGTGCGGGGAATCCGTGTACGTATATTTATGTATAAATCATGTTGGCAAGTTTTTATGCCTTTCGCTGCAAAGACGACTTTCTATTAGCAGCGGCGTCTCCTATAAATGCGAGTGCTCCCCATACTCTGGCCTCCCTCTGCCCCTGGCCTTATATCCCCTTACCGGCCCCTTCCTGGCCGCCTCCGCAGCCACGCCTACTCCTTGGACGGCTTCTTCGTTCCGAGTGGAGAGTGCATGAATATTTATGACGCAACATTTGGCATAAGTGGCACTCATTTTCAATAATCATCTTAAGCAGATTAAGTTAAATGTCAACCATTAGTCATAATGGCCGGCTCTCCCTTACATGTATGAATGTGTGTGTGTGGATGAGTACACAGGGAAAAAATATGTTGTAGAGAATAATTCAATTTGAAGTGCGTAAGAAATCCCTCCTATGTAGCCTTAATTAATAAACTAAATAGGTTCTTGTGTTGAGTTGAAAAAATAAAAAAAAATCTCTGTTATTTTTAATTTATATCGAATTTTTAATTTTCAAAATAAGTAACTTAAGATTAACAATTAAATTATAAAATACTGTAATATTAATTAATATCAAAGCTCTCTCACAATGAAACAAAAGTTCTTAAGCAAGTTAATGAATGAGAATGAAAGATCAATATATTTCTTTTAATTCTAAATATTTTCAATAAAATTTAATTACCAAATTTTCTTCACTAATTTTCCCCTGTGCATATGTGTAAGTTGCTTACATTTGGTATTCGCATTTCACATTTTATTGCCAAGTACTGTATAGAGGGAAAAACGCATAAAATCGGCGAAACCAGGAACCACTCCTGAACCGAGTCGTGGCCATTTATTATGTGGAATTGTTAGGGCTCTGTTATAAACGCTCCGTACTTGAGCGCCCTTACCGTCCTATTTTATATATATTTTTTTTTGCTGCTCCTGTTCTGTTGTGTGTGCCGGGGATTAGCCTAAGGAACATCGCAATGTCGCTGGAAAACGTAACGCGACGTAACGTTTTCATTGTGCGTAGGAATTTTCCGGAGGAAAGCCAAGCAGCTGGGTGGTTGGTTGGTCAGGTGAAAAGTGGCTGGCTATTAATTTGAGCGCTGTGTGTCAGATGACATTAGGCATGTTAAGCATTCTGTTGAATCACTTGAGCGCTAACGAGATGCCATTTGAAAAGCTGAAGCAGAAGTCCCGGCTTAAGCTTTCCTTCATTAAAGATCTGAGTTATTCCCGCTCCCGAATTCGTCGTGTTCCTTTTCCCATTAATCTTGGGCTGATGCTGCTGCTGGTGATGCCACCTTTTCTCTGGCGTTTGCATATCTACATGGCCCTGGCTTTGCCACAGGAAACTTGCTTGTGGGAAGCCAACTCAAAGCCCAGTCCAAGTGCGAACAAAAAGTGCAAGAGTTAAAATAACCAATTTCATGGCGAAGCCCAAAGCCCTTTATCAGGCTCTGCTCAATATGCAGCTCTGGCTGTGACTTTTGCTCCTCGAGGCAACTTCTTGCCGGCTCTTGCGGTTTTTGGTTATCACAACTCTCGGCTGCCCTGCTCGGCTCTGTCTTGAGGCAGCCCACCCGCCATCCCTCGGGTGTCCTTCGTGCATCCTGCTTGTCTGGCAGGTATGCATCAATTCATTGCCTAATCTATTTGCTGCTGACTTCACCTGGGAGAACTCTGGGGCCGGGCCGCTCCCTGCCTTTCGTTTTTCGCCGTTGTTTTCTCATTTCGCCAAGGAGATTGTGTGTTTTGCAATTTAGAGTCCTTCGGCTGCTGACGGAAGGCGTCTGTGCGTGCCGGCTTATCTGGGCTCACGTTACACAGACCGAGGACCCAGTGACAGCAACTGATCGAAACAGTATAGCATTCGAAATTGAGAAAGTGGAAAACGGGAAATAATTGCTTAATCAAAAACAGGAAATGCGAAACATATAGATCGTGATAGTTTGAAATTAAAATACAAAATAAATAATACTGATAAAGGGGGTTTCTAACTTTAAATGAAAAACTAAACAGCCTTTAACCCTTTGTCCCTCTAAAAGATTACCAAAAGGAAGAACAGATTCAATTTTGTGCAACTCTTTGCTACCCGTAATTGAAATTTGCAATTTGCCTTCCAGAAACTGCCCAGATTATGGTAGGAATGGCCAACTTAACAGAACATTTAGCCAGCCAGCTCGGCGATGAAAGGGAGTTGAAAAGATTAGGACTGCAGAATCTCATCTAAGTTGGCTACGTGTCCATAGACCCCTTCCGTACTCAGCTGCAGCTACAACAGCAATTCGAATGCAGTTATTCCTGGCTTCCTGCTAGTCCTTCAAGTCCTTGCCAGCCATCAATCAGATGGGACGGGAAGATGGGAGATGAGCACACAGGCCTGGGGGACGAGTGAAAAGCGAACCTGTTTGGCTATGCAAACCACAACGCTGACCGCCTGACCCAACGAATTACTCAATTTCTTTGTGCTCGGCATGCATATCGGCCGCCGGGAGTGGAAGGTCCTGGGCCAGAGACCAGGGACCAGGAACCCCGCCTGGTGCTCCCAGAGGACCCAGAGAGCGCCCGGCTAAGGCAGCTGGAGGCAGCAGTCATCAACAATCAACTTGATGACGAGCACAATAAAAATGAAAACCGAAACCCGCCGCCTCACTTGCGGCCATAGCGCGCGCCATGCTCTATCTCGGTCTGTCGAGTTATTTGCAAACTTTTATTAATGCCGAAACGTACGGCAACGATTTACAACGACAATAAAAGCGCTTTTCCGTCCCGTTCCGTCCCGGTCCGCCCTCGCTATCATATCGCACAATGTCGCTCCTAGTCATAGTCATGCCACTTGCCATCGCTATCGCTATCTAACCCAGCCAAGCTGAGCCATCGCCAGCCCAGCAGCCTTCCTAGGAGCCATTTGAGCCGGGAGAAAGCCAAGGCGGACCGCCAAACTCCAAGGCAACCGAGGCACCAAGGCACTGGAACTGGAAGCCATCCTCTCGTCGTGTCCTGACAATGGCAAGGAAGGTGCGGATCTCGATTTATGTGCACTGCACGCAGTCCCACCAGCGGCGGCACCAGCGGGTGGAAAAGAGGGTGCGGGGACTGGCAGGACATGACAAGGATCGACCGTTGGGTATCCTATCTTTAATAAGTGATATCAGATGTAATAAAGGTTGAAGGAATCTTAATCTTCTGGGGTTTTTGAGTTTCGAATGATATGTAATAATGTAGAAATGATTACTGTTCCCTAAATATTCTTGAATTGGTAATTAAATATATAACTTAAAACTTTTAAGTTAAAAGCTTGAAATTATCAAATTTAATTAAAAAATCAAAACTTGTCCAATGTATTAAAAAACAAAAATGAATATTTAGTTCCCGGTATATAACCCTCTCCGCGGCATACCCCATAAACTTTAAACACTCCCCAGGGTATCGTGCATAAAAAAATTACTCTGGCTCCGTCCGACTTCTGTCCCTGGCAGACACACACAATGCATGGAATGTGAAAATCTTAAAGACTTTTGAATTGCCAGCCATAAATGCGCATTTATTTCTATGCTCAAGTTACTGGCACTGCCATTGGCATCGGCACTGGCGGTTGGTAGGAGCAGCAAGGAGCACCGAGGACCAGCGAGGAGCTCAGAGGACCAACGGGGAGCGGCAGCCAGCCTGCGTCACTTTGTCTCATTTTTGTGCTTCGCTGACAAATGCAGCCGTGCATATGCTGCCGCTCACCCACACTCACGCGTGCAGTGAGTTATACGCTCCTCCTCCCCTAGGTTCCCCTTCTTTCTGGGCAGAAAGCTCGTATCCAAATCCTCCTGGAACTCCTTCTGGCACTCCACCGGATCCGATGCCGCTGCTGCCTCCCTGGCCCGGCCCCAACTGCTGGCAGTCAACGCATATTGGTAGCTAAGTTATCGCATTTGCGACAACAATGCCAAGCGCGGCAGAGAGATCTGCGATGGAGGAGCCCTGGGAGTCCGGATTCGCTTCGGATTCGGATTCGGAATCGGAATTGAATGCTCCAGCATGGGGAGTTTGTGGAGCGATAGGGAGCGGTGGTAGGGAGGCGAGGAGTCACAGTCACACTAGTATCTCGTATCTCGCATCCTAGTTGGGATTTACACTTAAAGAATTATGTGTAATCAAAGGGATAATCAGAGCAGAGAAAATATAAAAATAAGATGAGTAAAACATATGCATACAACCATAAAATAACAAGTATAATATTCCGTACATATCTTATTATTATATTGTCTAAAGCATAAGCGTAACTCATTTTTTAATAATATTATCCTAGGTAGGTAACCTAGGTTCTTTAGTAAAGACTGTTTGTAAATATTTCTGGAATAATAATAATTATTTAAAAATTTAATTTGATTTAATTTTAAGGTCACTAAAAGTAAATGGTTAATAAGACATATCCCCAGATTCTAGGATTAAGGTATACATTTTAAATGATTTTTAAAAACTTTTTAGTTAGATTTGCCTAGAAAACATTTTTTTCCCCACTCCGATATGTGTGATCTCAGTTTTCATTATGTGCAATCCGTGAATAGGATCATAAGCCTAATTTTAATTAAACAATTTCCATATTTATATAGTTTTTCCTTTAGACGAGCACACACGGCTTCAGCTTTGTTACTGGTAAAAAATTTAATTTATAATATTTCACAACAGAAATAAAGTTATTTTAATATTAAGATTATATATACAAGTATATATAATTATAAGATTATATATAAGATGAATACAAACTATGCTTTTGCAATTACTTATGCAATTTTTCTACCGACATATATTGCGTTCAAATTACTTTCCTTAACGTTCAAAAATGCATCCCCTTCTCTCAGTGCACAGCATCTCTTACACTTGCTTGCATATTTTTGCCATTTGAATTTGTAAAATCAACATCCATTAATCTGCACTCACACTCACTGTGGCCCCCGCTCCACGTCACTCCGCCGAGCTGTGCCCTTCGCTCTTGGCGACTGCATCTTCGTCGCCTCGTTTTGCATGCTCGGTTTCATTTTTGGAGCTGAGCGGCAGCAGCAGCAGCAGCCAGAAAATATGAAAAATCTTCTAGTTATACTAGAAGTACTAAAAAGCAGAGGGGGCTGGCTGAGGGGGGCGGGCAACGTGGCGGAGGAGAGCAAGAAAAGCTGTGGCAGTCACTGCCAGTTGCCGTCGTCAGTTAGCATCGTTTGCGATAGTCTGGGCGACGTCATACGGCCCCGAATTTTCCATATCCAAACCCAAACCCCTAAAAAAGGATCCCTTTTTCACATCCTGCTCCTGCTCCTGCTCCCGATGCTGGTTGCATTATTTGCATTTTACGAGTTGCCTTGCCCTGGGAAGGTTGGAAGGTTGCCACGCTTTATATGGAACGTAAAAAGGGGGCGGTTCCGGTTGGCTTAGGGTTGGAGTTAGTTGGGACTCTAGGAAGTGTGATAGTTGAGGTCGAGGCGACCCTCTAATGAGCTGCAGCGCAAAACAATAATTATCCTTAATGGTGGCCATTTAAAAGCCGCAGCTCGAGGATCTGAGATAGCAAGAAAGCCGGAAATAATAGGATTGCATCTTAAATGGAATTAAATAAAATAACAGAGATTCATAAATTAAAATAGAGCTTGAGAATTGAGAATTACAAACATTTAAAAATTTTTGAATTTCAGTAACTTCTGTTTAATAAATCTCTCCGTAAAATATTAAAGTATTTCCTGGGTTTCAACTCCATATGCTTCAATTACTGGCTGCCTGTAGGTGCTGCACCACCCATCCGTCCTGCCATCCCATCTCATCCTGATGGCTTCTCAGCTGATGCCTCCAGCATCGCACTCATCTGCCCTGCCCTTATAGGTGCACCTCGGATTCTGGCCCCTCCTCCGTTTGTTGTCAACATCGGCGGAAGTGCATGTGTTTTTCCGTTGGAATAACTCCATTGTGTGTTTCAGTGCAGTCGGGCGAGCATCAGCGAAGCAGCCACCCCTCACTTCGTCACGCCTGTCTCGCTCTGAATCACCTACATGCGCCCCTTTTTGTGGCCCTTCAAATGGGGACATCTGATACGTATTCGAAACGTAAGCCAGGGGCACTGATATAACGTAACGTAAGCATGTCAGAGGAGAGTTCGTGGGGTTAGACAAGGTTCCCCTAAGTAAGAGTTGAGAGTCCTTAACACTGGTCTGTGTATTGCTGGTTGAGTTCTTGCTCCTCTAGCTCCGATAGAGGGCAGTGCCTACATCGATATCCTTTGCATTGACCATGTTTGACCGGAATCAGGTAATGACAGGCTAAAAGGGCAGATGGAACCAGTCGCCAAAGCTGTCTCTGATTGGCAGATAGGATAAATAGTTGGAAAAAGGGATTTTAACTGGAGGTTATAATTTATAGAATATTTAAAAATATTAAAATATTTTTATAAAATACAATATTAATTTAATCTTTTAAATGTTCCTCTGCTTATTCTCAGTATGCAGTTGCGTCCACACACTCCTCATACCATTTTAAAGTAACACAGTCGTGATTCCATTTGCCAGACATTTTGATTTTGGCGTCGGGTGGCATTTAAAAGGCCATGGCAACTAGCGACGGAGGCTTAAAGCTGCACACGCCCCGCTGACAAACTGTTGCCACTTGTGTTCCTGTCATGAATTATTGTTGACGCAGGCTGAAAGCGAGGGAACCCCCGCAAAAAGGAAAATGAGGCCGACCGGGCCAAGTGAATTGCGCCCAAAAGAAGGGCCCAGAAACAAAAGGGAGCACTGCTCTGTGGGTGTGGATGTGGATGTGAGCAGCGAAGCTTAGGCGGAGAGAGAAAGAAGAAAATCCAATTCCAAAGGCATAAATCATGGCCAAAAGTTGCAAGGTTTTTTAAGCGACATAAATACAATAACTAACCAGAGGGAAAAATATAATTGCAAACGGTCCGAGAGGCCACAGTCCGTGGTCCGTTGCCCGTAGACCGTCCAAAGAAGGCCAACTAAGCATGGGCCCATTGTTGTTGTGTCCTTATTATTATTATTATTATTGTGGGGCCCCGTTTTCAAGTGTCAAGCTGTGGCTAAGCGGCGGAGCGGGAAAAGGGCCGATTCACATACCAAACATAAATTGCTGAAAAGTGTGAAGAGAACATAATTGTAACATTCCTTGTTTTGGCCCAAAGCAATGCACCACCACCACCGCAGCTGAAGCAGGAGCAGAAGCCGGCAAGAAGGCCTCAAAATGGAGGCCAAAGCACAGCCAGACACATGGCCAGGATGTTAGGAGGTCCTCTCATTGTTGTTGTTGTTGTTGTTGTTGGTTCTGCTGCTGCTGCCTTTGCCTGTTGTCGGCCTGCCTTTTTCAAGCATTCAATTATGTATGTCTGCGATCCCTGAGCCTGCCACAAGCACACTCCTCTCACACACAACCGCACTGGCACAGTCGCACGCCGAAACGAGGCAAAAGTTTTGTAATGCCCGCCAAAAAAAAGGGGGCCAGAAGGGAGCAGGCGGCGGAGGAGTAGGCGTGGCAGCGGGGCAAAGGGCACGGCAAGGTGTGAAGGGTGTGTGCACCACACTGAGCCGAGATGACTGCCAAGCCAAAGGCGACTATTTGTTGTTTGCCACTCTGCAGGGATTTGAGGGTATATCAGCTGAAGAAGGATGTTTTATACAAGATATAATATATAATAAAACATTATATATTATAATTATATATTTTATAATAAAAAATTCATTAAACTTAATTGATGTGATTTATTAGAATAATCTCTAGTTTTGCTGGAATACCAACTTATAAATAAATATCGGTGACTAATAATATGGGAAATATTATAGATTTATTAGAATATTTTTTTTAAATATTTAATGCTAGTAAATAGGCCTGAAAATATTGAACCGGACTATCAGAAAATAAGTAAAGATGATGCCTCTTGGCAGCAGTAAATGAATTGTTTGCAGTTTTCAGATGAAGGGCTTCGAATCAATTTAATGGCAATTTTCTTTGGACTTAACCAATCAATTATTAAATTTATTTATTTATTTAAAATAATTTAATATAAGAGATTATCCTGGAACTTATGATGACGCTTGCAGGTAATTTTTGAAAGAAGATTAAGGAATTGTGAAAGTAAATCCATGTATGTTTGAGGGTACTCAGTCAACAGAATATAAATAAAAAATCCAGATTACACTTACTTATTATTGCACACTTTCTTACATTATTATAAATATACCCCAGAAAGTCATATCTTGATCTCGTTCTCTTCTTATCCCCTAATCTTTCCAAACATAAATTGGTTTAACGAACATTCTTAGGGTATTCAAGTATCCCCCATTTCAAGATGTGCTCTTCAATTATTCTTGTAGATTATGCCGTTTGTTTTTGTTATTGTCGCTGGAGCGCCATAATGTAAATGTAGCACAAACCTTTTTATAACACGGACAGACAGACACAGGGACAGACAGGACACACACATGCGAGGGAACAGGATTGCCGCGGGGCTAGTGCGAGTGAAGGCGACTAAGAAGGACGAGTTATGTGTGAGCTTTCGCTTTTTGTTGCTGCTCCAGCTATAGCTGGGTTGCATATATACAAAAAAAAAAAATATATATATATATATAGTAGTCAGAAAAAGTGGACCAAACGGCAGTCAGAGTCAGCTGTTTGCTGGCCAAAATATGCGAGCAAATGCCGGCGAAACTTTGCTGTTGGCCCTTCGCCTCTGACTTTGCCATTTAATTTCCAGCCAGCTTTCGAGCAGCACTTCAACTGTGAAATCAGCAAGTGGCATCAAAAATATATATACTATACAAGCCATAAGCATATAGGCATGCCATGCTTATGCAGCTGAAATGGCCATGCGAAATATGCCAAGGTCCGATTCGAGCATTATACTCAACAATAATATTCAACGTATTCGGGGTTCAATTGAAGAAACGGAATAATTCTGAAAGTCCCAAATATTTTTGGTAAATTGAGGGGAGGCCGAAGGAGTGTCGACTGGGTCTGGGTCGGGTGCCGGGGGCCTTAAGTGCTTGATTTATGGCCATTTGAATTGCCAGATACATAAATATTATAGCTCTGACAAATGGAATTAGGCCGGACAAAAAGAGAGAAAAAGGCATCGCAGATTATTATGAGCCATACAAGGGGGGATTAATAGATAAATTGTGGCCACAATCCAAACATTTTCTAATGCTTGAATGATTGAATACTATGGCCTTTTGAATGCTATATACATTTTGGGCTTTCATGCTGAACAATTTTATTGCATTCATTAACTGAAGAGTTAATTAAATAAAAAATAATATATATTTTGTAAGGAAATTTGAGGAATAAGAAAGTGCTTACGATTCACAGTAGTAAATTATAAATTAAGTTAATTTCTTATTATGAAATTAGAAAGTTCTAGCCTATATAGTATTCCCAAATATTTCCTTTAAAAAATTCTTTAAAAGCTGTGTCAGCTTGTGCTTACTTTTGTATACAAGTTCTTCTCTCCCAGTAGCATCCCTTTAAAAGATTCCCGACCATCTCTGATTGCAATATGCCCAAAAAGCTAGCCCGGAATAGTGACCAAAAAATGCAACAAGAGGCCAAACAGTGGGAAATACGCGTTGGTTCAAAGAAAACTGCAGCGGAAACCGGAATTCCCAGCGCAAGATGTCAACCCTGTTAACCCTTCGCACAAAAAAGAGCGCCAGCGAAAATTGAAAGAAGTCCGAGCGGAGGAAGGACCCTCATCACACACAGGGAAAAACCCTGGCCAACTGTGACCCGGGGTCCAGGGACTGGGACTGGGCCTGTGACTGGGGGAAAAAGTGAAAAACATTTTCTTCTAATAACTGCGCAGCAGAAGTAGAAAAAAAACGAAGGAGCGATGCGATGCGAGGCGAGCGATGAAAATGAAAACGCAGAAAAACGAGACAGCGGCAATTTCGCTTACAAAATTGCCAAACCAAAAAGGACTTTGAATTCCAATTGCAAAGGGATCGGGTCGTCCGTCCGGTGGTATCGGCGGGGATGCTGCTCGTCAGCCTTAAAAACGCAACCGCAGAGCATGCAGACGTGCCACGCCCACACAACGAACCAACATAAATCATAGACAACAAAAAGGATGGCAGGATGCGAGGCGCTGCGGAGGGGAGGGAGAGTTTGCAGAGAATACTGCGGCCAGATACAAAAAACTTTCAATATCAGCAATGCAAATTTGGTTGGCCAGAGGGTAATGTAATGGGAAGGAGGATATCGGGGATGGGGCAGGGGGGCTACCGATGACGCAACGCCACCCAAAGGCAAATGTTGAACCATTGAAATCTATGCAGCAGGAAAAAAGGCGACGGGGAGCAGCAGCCTCCGGACGAGCCATCAACGATGAGTCAATAGGGTCAGCCGAGTACCCGCGGGTCACAGTGGACAAAAGTTTGGTGAAACCGCAGAAATGCGACTACCAAAGACTGGGGCAGTGCTTCAACGAAACTAGAACTATACGAACGCACTTTTTTTGTGTCCTTCAGCCGAGGAGAGTGAAAGTTCAAGTAAGACGTTCTAAACAAAAGAAATGTATGTAGGAGATCATGTTTTCCTTCACAACATCAAGATGCTTTTTAAACTACATATTTTGCTCATATTTTAAAGAAACTATTCTCTATGAGCAGGTATTCAAATAAATGGTTCTATCTCTTATTAACTTCACTAAAAACTCTTCCTTAATTTTGTATACCTTGCAGAATAAATAAAGCAAACTGGTGATAACCTTTTATATTTCCAATCAAAGAATACTATTGCGTATTTATTTTTTGCTAAGCTCACTACAGCATTCGGTGTCCATTCATTTGTGTCTTTTAATTTCCTGGGCATAACGCCTCATTCCACTGTGCTGATCGGCGCCAAAGGGTGAGAGTACCGGGGTTGAGGTTTCTCCGCTGGGCGCTTCATTTGAAGAGCTTTGTGCAAACGTCTTTTGCATTGATGAGAATGCAAAGGGGAAGGTGGGGTCCAGCACAGCGAGGGGCATGGGAGGTTCCAGCTTCAAGCTTTTGTCGAACGTAATTAAAAATGCTGCAGTTGATGCTTAACTAGTTTTTAATAAGTTTTTAATTAAAAATAAATATGCATTAGTGTGTAAAAAAATGATGAGCGCCAGATGCCCAAACGAAGGACGCCCGACACGGAACCCGGAACCCGGAGCACGTGACCCGGACTGGGGGGACCAGGACACGTGGCAGGACAGCCGCTCCGGGGTGGGAATTGCGAGCACATCATCATCGCCATCATTATCTTTTTGCCGCTGTTTGCGCTACTCATTACATGGCGTGTAGACAAGGCAAACAAAATTGAATTAGCATAGCTAGAGCTGGCAGGGTGGGCGCAGAAAAAGGACGATATATAAAAAAAAATCACGCATACGCCACCGGCCGCCTGGAGTCCCGGGTATGCTCCTCCGGGATATGAGCCGAGCGTCCACCCACCCTCAACGGTTTTTTGCCACTCCGCTGCTGTTGTCCTACAATTGCCCTCAACAATGTGAAGTGCGGAAGATTATTTGAAGATTTTAACTGTTGAAGCGGCCTAGGTGGTACCGGTTGGTAATAGATTGGAATGAATATATATATTTAAAATTATTTGAATTATAAGCATGAATAATGTATTGAAATATTATATATATATTTGGAATATTATGTATATATTTTCTAAGCCTCGCCATAACTAAGATTTTACCTTTTTTTCCTCTCTGATTTTTTTTTTATTTAAGTATATATCTAAACAATTTTGCATATATTTTTGTGACCTACTTAAGAGCATATTTTAGCTCGACAAACCCTACTTCTTAGCCTTAACTCCCTTCTTCAAGTAAACAAAATATTGGAAGTGCAGGGACCTGGCTTATAGGGTGGCTTAGTCCTACCCCCTAGGCCTTAGATGGTTCGCTACTATTTGCTTTCACTAACGAATGCAGGCGGCGGCGATGTCGGCTCCCTGGTCCGCTTTCCCGGGTCCCTCGAGATTAAGGTGCCACCACTCCATCCCTCTGTTCCTGCTCCCCACTAAGTGTGGCACGGCTCAGAGATGAATTCAAGCGCAAAATTATGTAGCCACACAGAGATACACAGTCGGTGGGACAATCAAGCAATGAAATTTCATGCGTTTGCACATGCGTTTGCCCCTGCTTAGCTTTAGGGGGTGGGAAAATTCCCCCGCTCATCCTTCCCGCTCGCTTCACAAACAACTAACACATTTTCACTTCCTTTGAACCTGCTAGGAATTTTAAAATGAGTATATTTTTTTCGGTAGATTATCCGCTTTTAGCCCCGGCCACGCCTACGTCCCGCCGCACAATGCACAAAAGGCACGTACCAAATGTACCGACCCGGTGTGGGGTGAGGTGGTCCTGGGCAGTGATCCCATCGTCCGCTGGCTCTCTGTGTGTGTGAGTGTGCGAAAATATTACTTGACTGACATTTAAATTAACACAATCACAGTTATTGGGCGCCCAACTTTAGTGGTTTCGGGGCTGAGCCGGATTTCGTGCTCCGTCTCAAAAGTCACTGAGCAGACACACCACCATACACACACATTCAGTCGCAGAAACTGGCCAAAAAATCTGTTCTGTTCTGTTCTCCAAAATGAGAGCAAAATCTCTGGCCGAGAAAAACTTGATAAATCTTTTGTTTGGCTTTGGATTGGTATGGCTGTCAGGGATTTCACTCATTTTTGGTATTTGTTGGAATTGGTAGAATGCTGAAAACCACCAAACATAGAAACATGAATCGCTGGGAAAATAAGGAAAAGAACTTTGAAGTGTTTTAAGCAAGATTTATGAAATTTTACTTATTTTGTTAAATATTTATGTGATTTGTGTAGGGGGAGAAGTTGAGGGAAGAGAGAGATGTCATACTTCAAAGCATTACAAGATTAGAATAAGATTTATGAAACGAATGATCGGTTGAGGGATGACTTATGGAAGTGTCATATATCATATTATCATAAAATATGTTGCTTAAGGAATGAAATAATATTATATTAGGGAAAAGTTGTGCTGAAATTGCATGAGAGTTTTTATTATTTATTTCTCATGCATTGGGTCTATCGTCTATAAAGAAGTATAGCAAGACTTTGATTGCATTCCGGAATATGACTTTAATATTTGTGAAATTATTTGTATAATCTAGGAAATATTTAAGTTGAATTTCCATGTATTATTCATATTTGTTCCTATAATTTCTTTTACTTTTTTAAATTCCGATATATTCATATACATTCTTCATTCTTATAAACTAAAATTAAACACCTTAAATAAAGATTATTCAGGCTCTCAACTCCAATCTGAGCACCTTCCCTCTCTTGTTATGTCATACACCAATTTCCTGATCTTCTTTAATTGCTGCCCCGAAAAGACGTCCGTTTTGAAGACAGAATTAGATGTAAGACACTGGAAAAGAATCTACCCTCTCGCCCCCAGAGACATGTGTGAGAAACATATAGCCAATTGACTTGATAAATGTTCAATTAAAACTTCAAACTGCCGCCCCCTTGCGAACTTAACATTTCTTTTTTGTCATTGGCTGCACTATTGTGACATTTTCCCTTTGTTTTTCAGATTTTTTGTCTTATATTTCTTTTTTTTGGGGGTTGGGAGGAAGTTGGAGGGTTGGTGGGTCAAACATTTGACTCGATTGCTAGACAGTTTACGGGTGTATGAAAGTGTCTGGCTCTCCGCTTTTTCCGGCTCTATCAATCTGCCCCGTCGGTGTCCCTGCTCGACTTATGCGCGTGGGCGTTTTTTAATCAAAATGTAACAAGCCAAAAGCAAACAAGGATGCCAGGTCCTGCCCAGTTCTCTTCCTCTCTAGCTCTCCCTGCATCCAGCTCTGTTCATGGACCGAGCTCATGGCCTGGATTAGTAGTGCAGCGGCAAAAACGAGAGGCAGGAGCAGGAGCAGCAGCAGGCTAGAAGCAGGAGCAGGAGGCCCAAAAACAGATAACGAGAGTTGCCGGCTATAGAAAAGATAGTTCTTGTTGCCCTCCCTTGTTGCACACTTTTTATTGGACTTTATGCGCTTTTGTGCCGGGCCCCAGCCTCCTCCGGCGCCTTTACCCTTCGGTGTTTGCTTT
>JAEIHY010017468.1:0-34953 GCA_018904565.1 Drosophila tsacasi | reverse complement strand
GACTTTGATAGAAAATTGGAGGATTTGTTGGATAGATAACTACTGGAGCCGGAGGTGCAGGGGGTGCCGGGGGCGGCCTGTACTCCGTGTGGCGATAATCCACAGTTGGACCGCTTGAGGCCGCAGCCGCCGCATTAATAATTATCGATGGTTGTGGTGGTGGTGGTGGTGGCAGTGGCTGGGGATGGCTTATTTCGCGGATGTGCTCCTCGTGCACCACCACCGGTGGTGGTTGCCATTTAATAGGTGGTGCAGGATGACAACTGCAAAGAAATATATATTTTTAAAGTCACAAAGTGGGAAAATAGTAGGTATTTTTTTGTAAATTTAAACAACTGGGCTTGGTTCCCAATGAAATTAGATACTTTGCTTAAATTAGAACACTTTAGAAATAGGCAGACTAAAAAATATGGCCTAAAAACAGGCTGCTTGTAATTATTATTTACCCACAAATAGCACTAAAAATAGAGATACTCATAAATGCATGTGTACTTTTGTGCCATATTTCGCGGGAAATTGTTTTTTAAATGAGTGCAAGTTTTATTTTTAATACTTTTTAAGCTATAACTTTCCTTTCTTATTTTTTATTTCATTTATCTTTTAACATGTATTTTTAGTGAGCTTGGAAACTGCATAAATATATTTATATTTAAAAATAACTAAGAAATAAACACTCACTGCCGGCACTTGCTTTGCTCCACGTGCTTGGTGTGTCCGCACTTGCGCTTCACCTTGCAGAACCGCTCCCGCCGCCGGATGCAGTCCGCATCGCAGGTGGTCCACTGTGACCACCGGCTGAAGGGCTGGTGGTGGCTAATGGAGCGCCTGCGACCGCTCCAGCGCTGATGCTGTGGCATCCGCATCCGGTGCACTCGGTGACCATTCACCCAGTGAGAGCCGTGATACGACGGATGATGGTTGTGGTGATGGTAGTGCCGTTGGTGACCCATCGCGTCCCGTATTTCGGCATTTATTGACCTCTTCGCCTCCTGGACGTGTCCGCTCTGAGAAAGAAAAATCAAGGAAGTGGTCATAAGATTGGGTTTTGGGTTACCCTATTTAATGGGTCGCTTGAAGTGACGTTGAAACGCGATCTGCGCCCTTCGCCCTTCGGATTCAAGGAGCTGTGGAGTCTGCTCAGACATCTACCATAAATCAGACATGTCGCCGCTTTTTATTTGAAGTGTCATTGCTCTCGACAGTTTCGTCGTGTCTGATGCCGCTGCGTTCGCATTGTGATCCCCGAGGAAAGTACCATGGTGAATACCAGCCAGGTCCCAGCTCCAGTTCCAAATGCAGGCGACGCGACGCGACGCCGCCGCCGCTGCTATAAATAACTCACGCTTTTCGCCGACCGATCCGGCGGATCCCTGCATCCGCGTCCCAGTCTAAAATAGGCTTCGCCTTTCCAGCGAGGCACAGCGCAACCTCTTCACTAACGCCCTACAGCTGCAGAAACTCCATTAAACTGGACATTTTCGCAGGCATAACCATGTGCGAGTGCATTTGAGCTGAGAGCTGCGACTCAATCAAGTAGTAAATGTGCCAAGTTGTGCAACGATAAAATGTTGCATATCTGGGCATGCATATGTATATATTTTCTGAGACTGCGATCATGAAATACTTTCCGTAGCATCATAATGCCTTGCCACCCGCTTGTTGTGATAACTTTACAATGTTTTCTTCTACTATTGAATTAAGTAATTGGAAATAACACAATTTCAATGTAAAGCATAAGAATGTTGAATACTTTTAAGAGAAGAACAAATAAGTATTTAATAAATCCATTTAATGATAACAAAATATACCTTGAAATAATTGAGCAAGATAAACATACGTATTTTATATTAAATAAAAATATTTTAACTCGATACAAATCTGAGTTGTACCACCTCTTATCTTAATCCCTTAAAAGAGTTCTTCGACAAGTTTCCTACAGAACAAAGAGAGTATTTCATTTAGTACCTGTCCGTCAGGTTCCAGTTTTTAAATCTGACCTTAGAAAGAGAAATACCATTAACGAGCAGTTTCCAAAAGTTTTATTAGTTCAACGACTCCCGCTCCTAAAATCTCGCCTCTACCCAAGCAATCCCATAACCGGTAAGGTACTCGTGTTTGGTATTCCAACAACTAAGAAAATTAGTTCATTTATGAGGCTACAACATTCTTTTAACTAATTGTGAATATATAACATTGATCAGCGAAAACAGGAAGTCACAGCAGGTTTTAATTTTTATTAGCTGTTTTAGCCAAATTAAGTGTGTTTTAGAATTATTTAAATGACCGAGCTTTACAGACCGTTGATGAGGTGCCAATAAATCAAACAAAACACACACATCCGATGCCGATCGATGCCCCAGTGGATAAACCAGACGTAGGTCATGGCAAATCGGAAAATTCTCAAAATGGAAAACCGAAACATTCCCATCAAATCATGCGGAAATGCGAGCAGAGCGCCACTCTGCACCTCAAGCTCAAGGAGAGCCATAACGTTCCGGACACGATTTCGATATTTGTGTATATATATGAGAGATATTAGAGGAGAACCCTGATGCCAAACAATGGAGAAACGAGAGTGCGACTAATTTGGACGCGGTAATTGACCTTGCATTCGTAAATAGTTGGCTTTTGCGTTCGCGGTTCCCAATCAAATCGTTTCGGGTTGACGTAATGCGTAATGCGATTTCGATTTCGATTCGGATTTCGATTCCGACAAGTGGGTGTTCCACCAATCAACCCAGTAGCACTCACCTGAGCTCCAGCCAGCAGTTGGACCACCGTCAGGAATTCGAATATCAAGCACGCCACTTTCATGCTCAACTGCTTCGAAATCCGTTCAATAATAATACCGATACCGCGCCAGCGTTACGAATCCAAATCCGTGAATCCAAAGACCCTGACAAAACGCACTGTAAATAGAAATAAAATAACATAAATATGTGTGCTGGGGTTGGGGCAATGGTTTCATTGGACTGATTATTTTTAGGCGCTCCAGAAACCTCAACGGAGTTAGCCTTGGGATTCTCTGTCGTTTAGGGAATTACCTATGTTAAGGCATTTATTTTAAATGCAACTGAACTTTACAAAATATTACATATATTTTTGTCCTTACAATTTGTTTGTATCTTAATTATACGAGTTACTTCGTTTTTTTTTTAAGTTCTTAATTTATTAACAACTATGCATCTCTGTGTTTTTGTCAAAGTTTTAAGCGGTAATTATACCTATTTAATACGCACAAATCAAATTTTGTTCTAAGAAATCTATCTATCCATCTTTTACAATTCTCCCACGGAAGGTTCTTCAATGAATTCATGTTATTCAAGAATTATAAAATAGAAAAGTATCCCGTTGCTTAATTATGTTGGCAGTACATATGTATGCTTCCCTGTGAGCATTACGCCATCATCTACCATTTAAAAATCCACTTCATTTTTTTGGGATAGGCTAATTAAATTATATAATGACACCCACAAAAGCCGACGTACTTGAACCTGTACTTGTGCGTTAAACGGCGCTCGTCCGCCATGTCTCTGAGTGCCCAATTTGCCCTGACTAAGCGACTCATTTGCGTCAAAGTAAAATCCGGCAAAAGCATGAAAGAGTAGAGTGCCCCCACGCACTGCACAATTAAACGATGCCAATGGCGATGCCGCTGTGGCTATGGTGAATCCGAAACTGAATCGGGTGAATCTGGTGAATCTGTGCTCCCGCCGGCTCCCTATCTCTGCGGCCGCCTTTTGCCAACTACAAAGCAAATATTTGAACTTGTCTGAGACCTTAGCCCAAAGCGATCAAAAGCGTGGGCAGAATATATTCATATAATATATAAATAGGGGGGAAAAAGTGAAATTAATTAGCTACATACCCGGTACATGTAATTACAAACAGAGGAGGAAAATTGGAAACATAAAGATAAACTATGAGTATTTTTTTTTGTCGGGATGCCGAGTGCTTTTGATGCTGCCTGTGCCTCTGCATAAGTGGGTTTTCGTATAAAAGGTCTGCCACTATTCCACCCAGTCGGAACTGCACCGAGGAATTTTAAGTACTAACAGAGACCGCGACTGGGCACGGGCACTGGAGCACAAGTACGCGTACTTTGGACTTACGTCAGGATTGCACTGCAAAAAATACTAACCCATAAGAGTATTTTTTTTTTAAGAAAGTGGTGAATTTTTGAGCCAAAATACATTTCATTTTGAAGATAACAGCTTTGGTTTGAGCCGATTTTAATTTTAGATCAATAGTAAGTTAAGATTTCCAAAAGAAGATACATTTTTCGTATACACAAAAAATGTGTTTTCTTAAAACCCATTTATATATTTATTTAGGCAAGTAAAAATATATTGTTTTGCTATTGTTGTTACTGAAAAATATCACTTCTCATATATTGTGAAAATTTAACAATAAATTATGCAATAATACAAACAAATATCAATAAAACAAATAAAAGGCAACTCATTTGTTATAAGTTTATCGTTTTGTATTATAAATTACCGAAAAGGGAATACATTTCACGGATAATAACCCGTAATTCTATTTTTAAGAGTAAATATGTTAAAATATTATATTTAAATATTCATATCATCTTTCGTGTCTTTCGACAATTTGAATACATATTTCAAGATTTCCCTTTTAAGAGTTACCCAACCTCTTAATCAGTCTTTGTTGAGAGTAAATATTCTATTGCTTTCTTAATACTCATATCAGAGCCTTCTTAACTTTTCCCAGTGTAAATCTGAGCCAGTTCCAGATTCGCAAACATCCAAACATACCCACCCCACTGATCGTATAAGGTCAGATGGGGCTGGAAACAAGCTGCAACTAAAATGCATTGCACGATCCAGTTCGCGCTCCCACATTTGCAATTCTGGTTATTCCCAATGACCAAATTCGATAACTGCCATCCTCTGACCAGGTTTCCGCAAATTGGCCATTTATATTCCGCGCTAAATTCCAATAAAATCGGTTCAATATCCCGAATCAGTCGAATAGCTATCACTCTTTGTGAATTATTTCAACGAGAATATATTCTGTTTTTTAAGCATCCAAATACGATATTGGGTAACCCACTGATGCTTGAAAAAGAATATTTTCACCAGTTTGACGGATATAAAATTCCACAAACAAATCAAATCAAAAACAAAAAACGGAAAAACCACTAGAAACTATTTTAACACACCTGACGACACATGATTTACACATTGAGGCGGACATTTATCCGCCGAATGTTTGTGACATCACCCCCGCCTGCCGACGCTGGTAAACACAACACAAAGATGATTTGTAGAAGATCTCCCGGTATTATGTTTGAAGAGATCTGGAATGCTTGTGAAGATAACACTCAGGGGATGGTGATGCGCAGTACGTTTAAACATAAAAATACAATTTTATCTGGCATTGCAATAAGGCAAATAAAAATACAGGAAATTAGGGGCAGGAGAGGTTTATAAAATATCGTAAATTCCAGTGTATATCGCTTCTTAAAAACAATTTAAAACAAAGTTGTTTCTGTTAAATACAAAGTTAACCCATATTCGTATACAACGTACCATATTAGTATTTTTGATTATTAAATAAAAAAAATGTATCCTTAAGCAAAAGAGTACAGTTTTTTAAGACTAATTTTAAATATTTATTCTGCTTATTATCTTGACTTCAGCTTTATCCGAATCTCTTTTCGGTTTGCTTTTTATCAAAATATGTTTGAGGAAGTCTCATATTTCAGGTTCTTGTTTACAGCATTTTTAAATATACTTGAAAATGTTCTTTTTTGTTTGGAAAATACTCCCACTTTTATTTTTGCTGATATAGCTCATAAAATGAAAAGGAAATCAATAAAATATTCTCCTCAAAAGCAAAAATTTGATTCACATTTGATTGTGTTTTTAGGTTTAATGGTCTTCAAGATCTTTACAACAAACAAGTTATAACTTGAGTTAACAATTATATTCGCTTTATTTGATTTGTTAATTTCAATTATACAGTTGTGACGCTATTAAATAAAAAACAACATTTTCTGGGGGTTAATATTTTAAATTTCCATTTTTTTTATTAACTACCAAATTCAAATCAGCTTCCTGTGTTAATTGATCCCATTTTATATCTGCTTATTTAGCTCAAAAATCTGACTCGGTGTTGAAAACCCTAAAGATATGTCCACCCCATTGTTCAAACAATATATTTGTGTACGATTTGTGTGTACTTCGGGCGACGCTGCTTCTTAATTTAGAACGCGATGCGTCCGCATAGCAAACAGAGCAGCAACAACCTCAGTCCCAGTCTCCGTCTCCGGATCCATCCTCAGCGGTCTGTGATCTGCTATCTGCGATTCCCCAAATTCCCCGGATCTCCATGAGATCTCCGTGTAAACAAACCGCAGCAGTGCCGCCTCCGTAGCGCTTTACCTTGACAAAGTTCGATTCGGCATCTCAACTATGACGGGGTCGAGTCGGCATCATAAGTGCGCGGCGTCTCATAAATGCCGAAAAAATATATAAATATTTCCCAGATGGCCAAGAATATCGAGTGTCCGTTTATTAAATTCCGCCCAGGTGAGTAAGGGCACTCATAAATGTTTGTGTTTACCTGTTCTGCCCATAAGGTGGATGTGCCACCCACTCCAGCAGCCCAGCCTCAACCACCCACTGCCCACGCCCGCTCGGCATGTGGTCGGCTTTTCCGTTTATTTTGTTCTCCTTATTTTTATTTTTTGATCCCAAATTACTGCTGCGTAGACCGCCACGATTTTTTATGAATGAAAATGTACAAATTTGGATTTTGCCAGCCGCATTTCGAGACTACACCGAAAATAATGGTTTTTAATTGGGAGAGTTTTGAACTCCTAATTAAAGATTCATTTTATAATCGAAATAAGTTATGTTTATACCTTATTTATAAAGCCATCGATGTAGCATTTAACTAGACCTTTTGAAGCAATCATATGTAATTATTTATTTTAGAATTCTATGAAACTATTAAATAGATTGAATTTAAATATATAAACAAAAAGTTAAAGATTCACAAAATTATTAAATTATTATTTTTTAATTTTATTCCACCAAACTTTTGTTCGGTAACTTTTGTATATTTTAAATATTGCAAATTAACTTAAAATTATTAACAAATTATTTATATTACAGCTTTTACGTCATTTTATTTTTCTATAACATTATTTTTTTTACGTTAGGCTAAAACTTCTTTTAAATAAAATATAAAATTTTAATTTTAATATAATATCTTCTTAAATCTGGATTAAATAAGTTCAAAAAATTTTTATAAACCCCACTGAAGCATTTAACAAGTAAAGGCTATTAATAAAGTAAATTAATAAAATGTAAATATCCACCTAAGGTCATGTTGTTCTCGGAAAAACAAGTTAATAAAGATTTATATAATATTTAATGTCTCCCAACAAGATAATGCATTTAAAGGTAAAAACACTTGCATTTAATAAGAAAAAAAACCTACCTAAGGTCATGTTTGCTTTGAAAAATGAGATTAAATAATGCGTAACATCACCTTGCATATATTTTCTCTGTATGAGAATAAAGTCTAATTAGGGCAATTAAACTTGAGGTAATTTTTCCTTGTGTACCTGCTGGCTGATTTATTTTTCTCTTGGCTTGCTGGCCGGCTAGCAGCCACGATGTCTGGTATGGCCAATCAACTGTCTCTCTGTGTGTGTTGCATGTCCGCGGGCTCGTTTAACGAAATGCAATTTTAATGACGTGACCAGCTACTAAAAAAAATCGAATCAAATCGCTGCCTTCGGGTTTGTTTGTCGTTTGTTGTTTTTATTTACCCATTTTTCTTATGCCGCCTAAGTGGGCAGTTCGTGGGCAGTGTTTTGGGCTTTGCGGTATTGTCTACGGATTCGGGCTGGCTTAATTTATTAGTCAGCCTTTTGTAATCGGCCACGCATTAGATTCGCTCTGCGACATCGCTTTGGCCGCCAGAGCATTAAAAGTATTAGCGGAAGTGTCGGAAATAAATCATTTACACACATCGCCGCGCCGCAAATTCATCGTCATCGATGGCATCGCAAAGATGCCGCCGTCGACGAGAAGCCTCCTCAAAAAAAAAAAACACACATCCCAATTTTCCAACACATCTCCCAGCCCTGCATCCGCAATCCATGAATCCCACATGCACTTCCCCGCCACACCACCACCAGAACACCCAATTTTCCACAGATGAATTAAATGCATTTTAAACACAGATGAAAGCAGTCACAGTTGGAGTCAGAATAATAGGAGAATATTATCTTTATTTAAGATTAAGAGAATTTAATTATTATGGAAAGAATATATAGATTTTTACTTTGAGATATCGGAAAACATAATCGCATTTATCAAAAGCTCTTTCTTTTATCAGATATTCATCAAATAAAACCATTAATCATGGGATTGATGAAATGATAATTAATCATTGAAATATATTTTAAAAATGAATAATGAATAATACTCCCTAATATGTAAACAACTTAATCACAAAAAATGGTTTTTATATCGTTATTTTATCTATTTATTATTTTTATTTTATTAAGTCTTGATTTATTTAAGGAAATAATGGTTTTAAAAATATGTCTACCAATAGTTCTGTAACAATTTATTTATAACCTGATTTAAATTATAATATCACTAAATTAAAGAGCTCCCCTTCGATAATGATTCATCTTTCTATAATTAAACACTCAATAAAAAAAACCGCAGAAGTTTTATTTTAATTAGTTCTGAAAATTTCTAATCAAAATATCTCTCTAATTATGTTTCAAATACCTCATCACCAAAATTATTTATTTCAAAGTCCATCAAATATTTCACCGAGATAGTTTCCTTTGAAAAAGAAAATATTTTCAAGAAATAAAATCTCAAACCAACTATAATTAATTACAGCAAAACAAGCGGAAGTTTTCTTTGGCGCTGGTCTTAAAAAATAAATAGTTTTTAAACCGTTTTCTTGCGAAATCAAAATAATTATTGATCTCCATTCTATTCTCTTGGCTGCATCTGTAAGAACCGCATCCAAATGCATCTGCGTATGCGAGCGCAGATTGTTTTCATGAATGAAACATTTTTTATTCCATTTATCACTTGGCACCATCGTCGTCTCCTTCAGCTGCAGTTCGATTGGCGACTTGGAGCCGTTGGGACAGAACTAATCCACACGATCTGACGCACTTTGCATGTTAACACGGACAACAGGCCCATTTGCTTGCATTTATGACTCTAATATTGAACTGTCAGCGGTTAAGCGCTTAACGTTTAGCGTAACTTTGCACGGCAATTACCTGGGGGGAGGTTTTTCTTCTTTTTTTTTAGAGATAGAAAATATTTCAAAAGCCGTTTCGCGCACACNTATTGGAGCAATTTTATTTTTACATTGGAGAACCAGACGAAGCACAGAAGCATAAACCCCGACAGCACGTATGGCCATCCGTCGGATGTCGCCTCGCCAACTCCGCTGCGCGATCGCCGCGAAAAAAAGATATATCCGTTCCGTAGTACTGTTCCGTTCCGTTCGCATCCGATCCGATCCGATCCGATCCAACCGACGTCTTCTCGAGAACTGAGCGGCGCAACGCCAACGCTCCACAGCGAGCTGAAGTGAACAAAAATCGTCGCGTTCGCCGTTGACTTTTCCACACACATGTTGGCCGTGCACAGTGGACTGGAACCGCGTGAAAAACGCTTACAATGGATCACTGCAAAAATCCCAGGCAGCATTTCTGCGAACTGCCAAACGAAGCGAAGGTGCTGATGCACAGAGGAAAAATATTAGACTGGGAATTATTTAGAAATTTAGTTTCAAAATATGAAAAATATAATTTTTATATAAGTTGAAACATGAAAAAATGTGACACTAAATTAACGGAATATAAACTTAACCAAATTAAAATATATATAAAAAGGTTAAGGCCAAGTTTTTACGTCAGTTAATAATTTCAAAACCTCTGAAAAAATAAAATAGGTAGCTGCAGAAATCGTAATATATTTCGTACTAATTTATACTAACAATTTTACCTATTAATATAGACATTTTAAATCAAATTAAAAAGCTTAATAATTTATTTCAAATCTAGAGCAGTATAAAACATTCCAGAATAATGTAAATAAATTATAAAATTGTATAAATTAAATGTAGCAACAGAAATATTTATTAAGTTTAAGTATAATATAAGTTTTTATCTGGATTTCGTTGCATATTTAAAAATAAAATGAATTTTGTTGTAATTTCAATATTAAATAATAATTTACTTTACCATTTTTAATGCATGCCAACTTTCCTGGTTTTTATTTTAAATAAACAGAACCGAATTGTATTATTTTTTATCTATTTTAAAAATATATTTCATTTGCAGTTTGTTTCTGTAAGGATAATACTAATACTTAAGAGGGTAATATCAAACCCAAGTATACAATACGATTTTTCTCTGTCTGATCGCTCACGTTATAGAGTTGGTAATAAACCGGGTGTTACACGTCGTCGACGTTGAAATGAGCCAAACTTTCCCAAAGAAGCATTTTACAATCCGCAATTAAATTTAATATTTTTAACGATCGAAAAGTAAATACTCGTACATACAGCATGCGTAGGGGCTAAAGGTGATGATGCTATTTACATTGCCATGGAGCAGCAGCAGCTCCTAGTGGTAGCAGTGCCAGGCGGCTACCCGCTGGCCAGGCGGGGATTCCCGGATGAGCCGCATCTGCTCGGAGCCCGTGTCGCCCGCCTGATCGCCACCCACTATGACGGTGCCCAGGACCAGCTTCTTGCCCATCTTCTTGGTGGCCAAGGTAATCCGGACAACAATGTCCTCCAGCTGGTCGAGTCTCTGGAGTGGAATGTCTATGGTACCCTCGCCGGAGCCATCGTCCCATTTGGTGGAGAGCGAGGGAAAGAAGACGGGCGACTTCCAAGCATCAATGTAGATGCCATGCTCGAAGGCGGTGGTCTTTACATAAACCCCAGAGCTGGCCGTGGCCTCCAGTTCGTCCTTGACCTTGTTGGAGCACCGCATCCGCGTGGTGGTCAGTCGGAGCAGGTATCTGCCGGCATCGGAGTTGCTCACATTGCTCATCCCCATCTTTCGCTTCACCTCGGCGGTCATCCGTTGCCAATTGTTCACCGAGGGAGTTGAACTGGGAGTTGGATTTGATGGAATGGTCGGACTGGTAGGTGTTGGAGGTGGCGTTGAGGGGTCCCCGACGGCGGAATCACATTCCAGGAGATCACGCACTTCGAGGGCCAGCTCTACCACACCCTTTTGTGAGTTTATAAGCTGAAATTAATTTAATTTGTTTTAAATTAGTATTTATTACTAAGTAAATGTCTTCATTAATTTGATCTTAACTTAATTTATTAATAACATTTCCTAATGAAAAACACCAAGATCCCCTATATATATTGCAGATTTTCCCCTATAACCTTAGCAAATAACTAGTTATACGTATTTTTATCAATATCTGGATTTCGTAAAGGTTTTCAGACACCTAATTCTCGATATGCTGGCCATTATGGCTTAAAAACCTATATTTTGTTCAGCTATGTCAACAAATTGAAATCGCATCGACTGATAAGATAATTGACCTAAACTGGAGTGAACCAATATAACACCGGCACCCTTTTTATTGACATTATATGCAGGGGGGAAAGCATGTGCTTGGCTTTCAATTTATCATTTCCCACCAACAATATTGACTCATCTTGCACATTAATTTTTCATTTCATTTCGTTCGGTTGCAATTAAAAAATTTGCTTTCATTTAAGCATTTTGTCGAGCTGGGTGTTGTTGTGTTTTCCCGCCCCAACCGGGAAGCTTTCACTTTGCACAATTAAAAGCGCACATCTCCATTACCATTTAACAAGCCATGTCGCGTGTGTTTTGTAACACCGAGTTCGGGTTCGGGTGAACTTGTTTAGCAATAGTCTGGGTCAGGTACGAGGTACCAGTACACATGGGTTTTCCAACTCACACTGTTGTTGCTCGGCGATGACTTGGCCACCGTTGTGGTGATATCTTTAATGGGCAGCCACAGCTCCTCCGTCGAATAGCACCCCGTTCGGCTATTGCGCTCGAAGAGCTTGGGTTCCAGGTAGCAGGTGACGGAACCTTGGGGGGAACAACAAAAAATAGAGATACTTTATGTACGTGAGTGATAAAGAGACAGTTTCAACATCATTGGAAAAACTATGTGCCCAGAAAAATATTACAAAAATAAATTAACTCAAAACTAAAAAATCAGAGAATATGTTTCCAAGTCTTAATAATTTCGAATATTAAAATCTTTTGCAAATATGTTCTAAGGTTGCAATTTGTATGTTTTAAGTATCAAAATCTATATTTCTTATACCTATATTCCTGCGTGATTCACTGATGGTCAGTGGTGGCATGGCATCTCTGGCATTCTCAGACTTTTTCTTCCCCTTAACCGGGTCATTATTGGCTTTGGATCCGCCATTCTCGGTTTTAGACGCATCCGCATTCCCCGAAGTAGAATCCACGAAGCGTTGAAGAAAGCTGGTGCTCTTGTCCTTCAGCGAGCGGTAGGTCTTATTAAAACGATTGAAGTTCTGGTAAAAAGGGGTTTTAACCCAAGTTTAGGAGCTTTGTGTGACCAACTTACTGCGGCCGGAAGTTCCAGCAAAGCGTAGACCGTAAAGACCACAAACTGTCCGGAGAATAGGTTCCCCGGCTCCGGATCAGAGCTGTTCACCTGACCACTTGTCGGAGTAGAGCGTCTGCCGACATGCTTCATGGAGGATCTGCAAGTATTTAATTACAAACTTAAATAATATCCATAGGCAACGCTTCATATATCGCACATACTTGATATCAGGCACCAGGGGAAACTTGAAATTTTCATTGAACTTTGGCCACGTGTTGGTCTGAATACTGCTGTCCATGCGTTTCGTTCCGGGAAATAGCTTTACCTGTGTAATCGTCAGGGGACGGGGGAAAGATCAGAAATAGATACATGGAATAATAAATAAATGGAAAATATGTTCAGGGTCGCTGAGAAATAAACTGAGGTGCCAAGTAAATTAAATGTAAATGCCTTTGTAAATATTTCGTTCAATACTTGGATATTATCTTTTCATTGAAAATTTCCATGAAAGTTAGGAATGGGATCTAATATCTAATCGATCAAGTTACATTAAGCTGAAAAAACGGCTGAAAAAAAAAGCCGATAAAAATTTTTTAAGATAAATAAATTTATGAAAACTTATTAAAAAGCACTTGCAAGAAAGTTAAGTATTATTGTACAATTTTAATTATAATTAAATTGGATGATGTAGTTGTATTTAGATAAGTTAACTGAAAACTGAACTGATACTCTTGCTTGTAATTATTTATGACCCACTTTTAGTCTAATCTTATTGAAAATGTGATTAATTTCTGTAGATTACGTGAAAAAAATAATAATTGTGAAACGTCTAATGGTTAATTTTATTAAAGGGATATTTTTAAGGAACATTTTGTAGGAAGTATTCTGGAATATGATGATGAATACAATTTATTTATTAATTTATTATTTAAAATATTATAAGGGAAAAACTTGTTTGATTGTTAAAATTCATAAATCAAAAGTTTGAAGCCTTACGAAACTCTCTAGTATATCTCATAATATGTATAGTGTTCAAACAAAAAAATCTCCAGTTTTCAAATCATGTGAAAAATCTTACAGCATACTTTAAGACACCTTCTAGATACATTTCCAATCAGTTAAGATACTTTTGTATCTGTGTCATTTATTGGATTGTTTACCAGCGCTATACGCTATTTTCACAGTTCTATACAACTCATATCACACATCACATAATATCATGACTAATTAGCACTAATTTACCTTTATCAAATAGCCCTGGACGATCTTGAAGCCAAAGAGGGAGGGCAGATGTCGGGCGGCAATCAAATGGACGTTCAGCTCTGGAACGGCTGAGGAATTCTTGAACTGATCATTGTTCTTTGGATTATCGATGGTGATCTGGAAGCCGATCTCCGGTTCCAGGGTCACCGAGTGCCTGGAAGCCCCATTTGTGGAGGAATGTTGGCCGGGCAACAGGGCCCTTAGCTTGTTCATGATGAGTGTGTGAGTGCTTGTTCCTGTTTTTACTCCACTCCGTGTTGCAATGCTTTCCTGAGGGTTTCCATCCGATTGTGCGCACTGCCAAGAAGCGATAAATTTTGTAAGTGACTTAACACCCGCCGCCGACTTTTTCTTATCTACGAATCGTACTTTGCGCTGATAAAAAACTTGCCCCACTCTCGCTATCACTCGCTCTCCCCCGCTCTCGGGGTCTCCTCCTCTCTCTGGAAAGTGCAGTGCTCACGCAAAGAGCAATAAACCCCAAAGCTCGTGCTCCCCAAACAGCTGTTCGCCGTAAAGCTCGCTCTCTCCCATTCACACTCTCAGTTACTGCTGCTAATCGTGACCATTGGAATTAGATATGTACGCCAGAGAGCGGCGAACTGAGAAATGTATGTAAAAGTCTGTAAGTTCAGCTTACAATCTCCAAGATCACTCACTAAACACTCAACACAAAGATGCAGTTCACAAGACAGCCTCACAACCGAACAACTTTAATTAGAAGATTCGGACAGAAGAATTTCACAGAATTTCGCAACTCGCGCTACGTGGAGATGTCAACAAGTGCTCGAGAGGTCAGTCCACAAAGCAGAGCACTTAGCGCAACAATTAACGACTTAAATCGAGAACGAGAATGAGAACGCGAATCGGATTCAGACAGTAGTCGCTGCTGGCGATCTGGACGCTACGTCCTCCAGCTGTTCCAGCGCTCAACTGAAAAGTAACTTGGAAATTACTTCGTATGCGGCCATAATAATAAGCGTACAATCATAATGCCGACTCACAGTTGCTCGCCGCGCACACGCCGGCCACAGCAGCGGGCGAGGTGATAGTACTGAAGATACATTCCTCTAATTGAAAATACATATATCGTTATTATCAGTTATTAAAGCTCTTGGTACAGTGCAGCAACAGGTTCTGGTCGAACCTTTGAAGATAAAAATTTTAAGGTTGAGTATTATTAAACGATTAAATGAAAACTAAACATAAACAAAAAAAATAATATTTTATATTAAAATATATTGAATAAGTCCAATAAAATATTCTGCACCTATTATTTTTCTCTCAACTGTAGTATTTACTAACACTTGGAGCTGGAGAACTTTTGTTCTCTTCTTGCGACCATAGAATGCACTGAGATTCTCTCGTCGCGGCTTGTGTCACCGTTATCGCGCAACAAAGCAGCAGATACTTTGAACATGGGAAGAACCTACATACAAACATAGATCGGCGGCACTTCTCTTCTTCTTCTTCATATTCCATTAAGCTCATGTTGGAATTAACCGCTTAGCGGTTGCACTGTAATTGGGTCTTCTTAGCGGGGCCATCGTGTAGCTCAGGTAGCTAGCGTCTTGTCGACTTCAGAAGCCACCCACTTACGGGACTTTTCACTCAAATTTTAGAAATACCTTTAGAATCTATTAATGTGCAGTAAAAATTCCCCTTTGGGATTTTTCTTTAAGAAGTCTTATAAGCAAGACTTTTTAAATAGTCTTCATATTGAAAAATTTACAGCATACTTCAAGGCAACCTAAAAAGCTTAAAATCTTATCTTATTTTATTGATAAGATTTCATTTAAAATTTTCTATCTTTGATAGATATATATAATGAATAAAAAATTTATTTAATTTTTCCGTCACAAAAAATAAATAAATTATAAATGTAATCTCAAGAACCACATTTAGTTAGTTCTTAAGAACGTCTACTGTATCCTAAAGGTGAGGTGGTTATAAAGTCGTTTCCTTTCGCTGTTAACAATGCGTCATAACTCTTACCGATGAGCAATATTTGGGTAGCTTTTATCAAAAAAGAAGTGCCAAAGAGAGATAATAAAAATAAATCATTTACTCAGTAAGAGAGTTGTTTCAAAAACCTTTGAATTCCCTTAAATCTTACCCAGTATCTTAGCTTTTTGTTAGGGAATGCCATATATGATATATACAATTTCTGTACATTGAAAACGTCACTATAAAATTTCATAAATGGGTTTTGTTATCATATAGTAAAACAGTAACTAAAAGTTTATTTTTAAAATGGCTAAAAATAAAATGAAAGCCCTTTTAATGATATCCTTTAAGATGATGGCTAAGCTCTGTTCTGAATATCTCTTATCAGAGATATAATATATAAATCCTATAAAGCGCCATGACCCAAACAATACGAATTTTCAACGTCTTTTCCATTAATTTGACTGCAAATCAATATAAACACTCACAAGTAATTCAAATTCACAAGAATAAGTATATACATATATTTAAATAGACATTCATTTAACATAACGTAACGCATGGATGGAATATACAACTGGGGGAACTCAAAACCGCAGACCCCAAAAACCGTATTTGGTTTAAGGACTCTGGGTTTTTGGACGGGATCGAAGTCACCGGCGAGACCTTGGTAGTTATACAATATAGTGGTGATGCTTGTTTTTTTAAATAGGTACGAAGTGTGCATGCCCGCGCGTCTGTCGACTGTCTCAATGGTATCCTGACCTATCCTAGCTTAGTCTACGGGAATGGGGGTATTTGCTGTGATGGCGCCTAGTCCACCTCCAGTTTCCTAAAGCTGCCCACGACCCCAGCATCGATGTCTCCGATATCGTTGCCAGCAAAATTGGCCGCAGTCTTGGTGATCTCAATCTGCATGTCGTCCAGGGCGAGGATCGCCGCCCGGCGCTTGAGCAGCTTCGCTTTGAACTCGGCGATCATGTCGGCGATGGGCACGGTGCCGCCGTACTCCTTGGGCAGGATGGCGGGATCGATCTTGGTCTTCAGAATGTCAACATTCTTGTGAACCTGCAGGGAAATTAGAGTAAGTAATCTGCTTGACTGATTCAAATTGATTTTAGAACTTACAATAATTCGCTTCTTGAGCTTATCGCTAAGCATCGACACGCCTAGCTCAATGATCCGGTTGGCATAGTGGGGAATATTGACGAAGTGCGTCTCCTTGTGCCGCATGGGCGTCGAGTTCTGGATGCACTTGACAATGCTGCGCAGGTCGGTTAGTGACCAGAGGCTGACGAAGCCCATGTTCATGCCACTCTCATCGTTGATGTACACGTATCCAGCCACCTGTGAGTCCTCATCGTCTAGGAGAGCCTCGCAAACCAAACTGTGCATACGAGCCATTTGCACAGAAGTGAACTGAAAGGGAAATAATTTACCTTAATAACTTTCCCTTATAATTCTTCAAATTTTCAACTAACCTTGTAGGGATCAAACTTGGCAGCCACGGAGAAGAGCACCTGACGTCCTGTGGCATCGCGCTGCGGCAAAGGCACCAGATATCCGTTCTCGAAGATCTCGTTGATGGCCGGATCATTGATGTCCAGCTGCTGGAACCACTGGGGGAACAACTGGCGGATGGTCAGGTAGCGCTCCAGCATCTCACAGGCAGCAGGCACGGAGAACTTCTTGGTTCGCAGGAAACGCAGCAGGAAAACTGCATCCGTGCGACACTTGCGGATGTGTGGATGCTTGTCAATCCACTCGCGGAACTGGGCCAGAGCCTGGCGCCTAATGTTCTCATCCTCGTGGAGCTCCTCCTTGGCCACCTGCTTCATGGCGGGACTCAAGCCACAGACATACGGGTCATAATCCCCGCCAGAACTGGCCGCTGGTCCATTCAGTTTTGGTTGTTGCAGCACCTCAGTTTCGAGCACTGCAAGAGGAAAGGGAAGTGGTTAATTATTTCATAATTTTATTAAATTTAGAGAGCACAATTGAAATGATGAAAACACTCAGATATAAACACTTCAAAGATATAACTCTTCAGCCAATTCTCACTTTCTACTTTACATAAGGCACGTGACCATGGCTAAACACATTTTCCCTAAGACTCTCACGATTTAGCAACTAAATTTCCCTTTTAATTGCCATAAAAGTCATTAAAATTCAACACTAATTGTGTTGGCTGCTTGAGCTAAGAAAACTTGAAAAACTAATTTAAGAAAAATATTTAATAAAGTAATAGTAGGAATATCCATTAAAGAGAAGATCTTTTAATGAGTTTAGAATGGAATAAAGATACTTATTATGAAAACAAGTACGTACGAAGCCTTTACAAAACAAGATTTCTTAAGTAAAATATTTGTGGGTATTTCAAGGTATTTTAATAGGTAAAAACTAACTATAAACTTCAACTAACTATAAATTTCAAACGTGAACTCTGCCAATTAAAAGTAATCTCGATGAAAGCGAAAGCTGCTCTTAACTATATCTCAATCTAAGCCTTCCCCTGCACTCATTTAATCCAAATTGAAAAATGAAATACCAGCTCAACTAAGTAATGCCTCCCTCCCGCCCCTTGGGTTTCCAATTTTATTAAAGATATGATAACAATTTAATTAAAGACCGCATTTTTGGTCCACTTGTCAGCGAAAATCCGTCTGAAAATCGCCACTGCCACTGCCAGATTTCTTCACGGCAAATATAATTGGCCAGTTGCCCTTGGTCAGTGTAACCGCCAACGAACTGAGCCGAGCTGCTACTTTGTTGCGCAATCCAAAAAAACGTTAAAGCATCGAACTCGAACTCTCAAGGGTCAGCGCAGTTTACTGGACCAACAACCAGCGAGATATGTATATATATCTGGAGATATGCCCACATAGATATGCATACCAATTAATCCCACTTGACTTTTGACTGCACAATGTCACGGAGACCGGAATGGTTAGGACTGAGCCAAAGCGGAGTGCAATGGCTTGCGTGGGCATCCAGCTCACAGTAGCTCTGCCCATTGTGGGCTTGAATATGCATGAGGATGACTCTTGTTCGTTGGCCAATCTTTGACAAAAATGGTGGTGCCATTTCCGCGATGAAGCACAGCTGATTTTTTCGCTTTTACAGAGAGGTCCATTGACCGTGACCCAAAAATCCCAGCCGGCTCCGACACTGCTTTGCATATGAATCGGAAGGTTTGGTCTTGGACCCACGTCGTTTTGTCATTTCAGCTTCAGCTTCAGGCTCCATCTCCAAGCTCCAGCGGCAGCCCATTTAAATTTCTAGTCGTAAAAACCCCGACGAAGGTCGAGTGAAAGAGGACTGCCCTGTAATTGCGGATTGGCTATGGCAAAGGCGCTGGCAAACAAGGTGTCGGCTACGACCAACTATTTTTTTGGTCAACAAACTGTTTATGACCAGTTTGTTCACTTTCATGGCCTTCACACAGTTTTCTCAACGCAATCGATCCATCGCTCGTTGGGGCTGATGTAAACAGAAAAGCAGAAAAAAATTGAACGTGTGGAATTGCCCCTGCTTTGAATACCTCCAAAAATTGATCATCAGGCCGGGATATTATGTGGCTTAAAAGAGTTCGGCTTTGGTAACTCGATCATTTATGGGCCATACCACCGTCCCAGTCCCATATGCCGTGCTGAAGATGGCTGTCCACTGAAACATGCGATTTGTAATTTCGTGATCGTTTCTTTTGCGTTTTCGTTTTCCGCTCCGCCAATTAGCCCGTTCGTTGGTTACATCACAGCATAAAAGCTGCCAAACCGAACTACAAACATATATCGGGTATCTGTAAGTATAGTACGGACCACAATATCGACGCGCTTTTTTGTGTTTATTTTTTGGGTAAGAGTAAAGAGTGCAGGCCCCGAGAAATGCTCAAAACTGGTTTTCCCATCCAAATCCACTCCCAAACACTATACAGAGAAAAAAAGTAACGAACAAAAATGATTTAAGGTTTAGGTTAAGGGCAGGCATTGGGCATTGGGTTTTTGAGAAGCTTATTCAATGTATAAGTATATAAGGTATATTAATTTCATTTGTTAAATGATTTATTTTATTTTAAATTTATTTAAATATATTATATTTTGTGTAGTTTTTTAAGGATTTTATTATCTAGTCATTTATCATTTCTGCATCAGAGTTTTTTCATTTAAATACAAATAGAAAAGACTACTTTGAATATACATTAGACTCAACTCTTTAAGTTATTCCCGGAAGTAAGTACACTCAGTCTTGTAAACCGATTATATAAATATTTTTATTTAAAAAAAAAAGGAATTTGATTTTCTAGTTTCTTAAATTTTGACTTTGTTGACGTTACTATTTGCAAATCTTGATTTAAAATGGTTAAGCATTGGTTTTTAAACCATTATACATTGAATTTAAATTATTAACCATTGATTTTAAACAATAAACATTGGTTTTTTGACAATATACATACACCTTCCAGGTTTCAGTTCACTAGTTTCTCAAGAGGAATTAATACATCTTTATTTTGTATAATATATTATAATAAACCTCAATTTCTTTGAAGGTAACCCCCCTATTTGTGACAGTGCCTTTTGCCCAATCCCACCCCATGACCGTGCACATTGGCAATATATGCGTTAGCTGTGCCTTAGTTTCGAACATTTGGAAAATTACGAGCTACGAGCTAGCGAATTTACGACTTGGCGATATTTGCATCTGCCTTTCCGGATTATCATGCAGATTGCATTCTGTCACAATTACAGGGCCAGAGATCGCTCCGATCGCTAATGTTCCCCGGATGAGTTGTGCTTTAGGTATATTCATGTGTCCAGAATCTAATGGCGATGTATAGTAGTAGAGTCATTAGGCAGCCTGGCCACGTTCGCCCGCCAAGGCCTACAAATCCAAGTCATGTTGGTCAAGTCAGGGTCCGAGCAAACACTCCATTAGTTGCACTCGAGGGGATTTACTGGCCTACGGTTTATGGCGCCCAGAATAACAGTCGAGGTTGCCGCTATTGGTTGTTTGTTGGTCAAAGGAAATCGTCACGTCGACGGCTGAGACTGCGTCCCTGGCAATTGCACAATAGCCACTGCCACTTGCCATGAATATTTATATGCGAAGCGCACAAATTGCATTATACCAACAATACTCGAACAACGCTCGCACAAGTACAAGCCACCATCCAACTTGGCTTTTATGGCGTTGGCCAACTTCGGCCGAGAAGACCTTGCGGGCCTCGGCAATTAAGCCAGCAAACAGCCAACAGAATTACAAAACCCGCGACGAGGCTCAAACCTCTCAGCACTCAAGACTATCGGCCGTAAAATAATTGGCTGGCAGTGGGTCAATACAGCGTGATTAAAAAAGGTATTAAAAATGCCTAATCTGTGTTTGGTTACGCCCACGCGACTGCTTTTAAACGCTAGCATCTATCTGGGTGCACTGAGGGAAAAATATTAACGGGTTTAACTTGAAGTTTGTCATTCTAAAAAGATTTTAAAATAGATTTTTTCCAATTCAATTAGACCTTTTGGAGCAATGTGTTAGTTACAATATGGAGGAAAATTCTCAAATTACAAATCAATTCATAAAAATTTAAATTTTAAATGTTAAATATTACATGTTCTAAAAATTGTACCCTGATATTAAATTCTAAATATTTTAACTTCTAACTAGTGTTCCTTTTTTATTTCTTTAGAAAAATATGTTTTGCTTATTGCAAATATATCTCAAATTAACATAAATTAATTAAACAACTTAGTAAATAATAAACGAAGAAATAAATACTCATTACTTTACTGTATGTCTAATAGTAAATCTCTTGTTAACACTTAAACTTGTATGATTAATTAAATTCTCACTTAACGACCACTTTTTAATTTTTGAAAAAACCTTTAAGGATTATTAATCACAAATTAATATATTTAATATATTTTCACAAAAGTTTATATTTTTTGCTCAGTATTAAAAGCAAACTGATTTAAGACACTATTAAATTTTCCTTTCTGATATCCTTTCTTAAAAGAAATCAAAACTAGCAGATGGAGGATCTATTTCCAAGTCAATCAATTTTCCTAATAACCGATTTACGAATATTTCCGGCAGTACAGACAAAGTCTAGCCAAAGCGCCAGGTGGTAATCCAGGTAAACAGTAGCAAAACGGTCTACAAATGTCGCTGCGCATGCGCGCAACTGCGCTGCAAAAAGAGCTGTACTTGGTGAAAGCGAAAGTTTTTCTTCTCCGCTATATGAGCTTTTCCCAGGCCTTTTACATAATGCCCCCGATGATGGCACACATCTCTCGGATCCTTCGTCGCCAATTTCGAGGTGATATATTCGTATGTAGAGGGTTTCTGTTGGTTTAAACTCACTTTTGATTTACGCACTGGCACTACTGGGGTTTCGGAGGGGGTTTCACAAGTCGCTCTCGACGATAATCTTATATAACAATATTTGTATCCCCGGGGCTCTAATTGATCGCCGGAATATCCGTGTTTGAGCTCCGCAACTGGCGACGATGTGAACGTGGGCACGCTTTGAGCGAAACTGCCAATTTTCGGGCTGAAAATTTATTTAAACCTCGCTCTCGCCAGCCGCGATTTCACTCAGCTCAGCTTGGCCCGGCTCAGCTCGGTCGTCGGCTGAGTGGAACCAGCGGAGAGTGAGTGGAGCAACCCGAACCGAGTACGATCTTGGGGATGGGATGGCCGACGGGAAAGTGGTTTGGAAAAGCTGGCTACTGACGTCTTCGTTATATTATTCTTGGCCTGGGTCAAGGTGGCGCATGCCAGCCATCCTCTCCCAGCCAAGCGGGGCCAAAAAACTGGGCATGTTAGATCCTCCTTGCTACGAGAGATCAAAAGCCAAACGATAATAGTTTGATTCGGCGCGTGTTCACTCCTAAGTATCTCTTGTTTTTAGGGTTTACGGAGGGTGACGTCACCTCGCACCGGCTAGAGGTGACTATTTACAAAGGTTTGGGGGCGAGCGGGCGACGGCGATTAACCCAAATGTACTGAGCAATTCCCAAGAGTAATTAGCTAACATCACCTTAATGGCCATAATACTTTCATGCTTCATTTATGCGGCTGGCGGATCTAATAGTTTCCGCATGATATTTCATATATTTGGTGAATTACAGATCCAGTGATAAGTGGGAAATCCAGAAAAACAAATATTTTGGGGATTACAAAAGTTGAAAGGTGCGAATTATTTTTGCAATGCATCGAAGATAAATAGAAAATACAACTTATTCTGGAATTGTTTGGTATTTAGGCTGAAGGCCTTTAGTTTCAAAAACTAAAAATTCTATTAGTTTTTATTGTCAAAATAGTTTATTTACTAAATTAAAAATAAACTTCCAAAAAATCTAGCATTCGACAATGTTCTTTAAAGTATTCCAAATTCTAAAGATTTTAAAAGATTAAATATTAAAATGTACAGTTTACTTTAAGAATGGAATGTATTTTCCAGCTACAACTCGTGTCTTAATATCGTTAAATGCCTTATAATTATCACTGTCGTTCATTTATGATCTTTAAAAAGAACCATTAGCCGTTAAGTGTCATATTTCCATTCAGTCTCATTCCAAACATTGTCACCTTTTCCCCGTTTTATGGCCAAACGTGCCGTGGCAAAGATCGATGCTCCCATTTGATCTAGGTTTTCTTAGATATTCTGATCTTTCCAAGGAAGGTGAGATTTTATGCAGCAAGCAAGCACAATGACCTTGGCGCGTTGAATGTTTCTAGCAAAAATTAGTACATACTACTTTTTGTTCTTTATATGTGTAACAAAATTGTTTTATTCGTGTTTACGTGTACTGCTACATGTCAGAGCTGCATTTGTGTGAGAAAGCAGAGCCCGGATAGAAAAATACTCGAATCGGGCCGGTGGGCAACACTGTTTTTCATCCATCCTTGGATTTTTTGAAGTTTAAAACTCAATTGCAAAGGGATAGTACTTGTGATTCAGGCCCTTAATCAAATTTAATGGCACCACACGCTCCCCAGTGTGATAGCCATCGAGAACGGCCATCTCCTCGGGGGTCAGCTCAAAATCGAAGATATCAAAGTTCTCCGAAATGCGTTTGGGATTCGATGACTTTGGAATAGGAATAACGCCCAGGCCAACCTGTAAAGTAAATATAAATAAACGGTCTGTAGGAATCGGATAGTGTTTCTACTTACCAAATAACGCAGCACAACCTGCGGAGTTGTCTTGCCATATTTCTGGGCAATAGCCGTCACCTCCGGGGAGTAGATAAAGTCCGGCTTTTGAATATCAGGCTTTGGCTTGCCCAACGGCGTGTAGCCGGTCAAAGTGACATCGTTCTTCTTGCAGAAGGCCGTCAAAGCCTTCTGGTTGAGAGCAGGCGAGCACTCCACTTGGTTGGTGACCGGTTTGATCTCACAATTGGCCAAAACGCGTCCCAACTGTTCGCTATTAAAGTTGGACACTCCAATGCTGCGCACCAGGCCCAACTTCACCAGCTTCTCCATCGCCTTGTACGTGTCCAGGTAGTCCACATCGCTGAGTTGGAGCACATCGTTCTCATCCTTCGGCATCAGGTTGATCTCGTCAATGTACTTGTAGCCCACTGGCATGTGCATCAGGTAAAGATCGATGTATTCCAGGCCAAAGTTGGCCAGCTGCTTGCGGCAAATTCCCTCCACAAGGGCGGGATCATGGAACACATTCCACAGCTAAAGAATGGATTAAATAAAAAGAGGATCGAATTAGTAAATACGATTTTAAAATAATAATAATATACATCAATAAAAATATCCGAAATATATTTTAAATTTCAACAATCAAGACCTAAATCCTTACCTTAGTCACCAGGAAAATATCCTCGCGCTTGACCGTTCCCTCGGCAATCTTATCCCTTATGGCCTTGCCCACTTCAGCCTCGTTTTGGTAGAAAAAAGCCGTGTCAATATGACGATATCCCACATCGATAGCGTGCTTCACCGCAGCTTCACCTTCGTTGTCCTTGGACTGCAAAGTGTAAATAAAATACACTTATATTTTGAGGGAGTTTTTCATAGTTCTAGTTCTAAAAAACAAACGAATAAAAAATATATTTTCAAGTATAGAAGTAACTTGCATTTATACAGAATTATTTATTGGAAATTAAATTCAAACTCTATTTATCACTGGATTCTGGCTCTTTGAATTCCTCCCGTAGGGCCTCCAGCATGACGTACATGTAGTCTTCGCTGTACTCCACCTCGATGTCGCGCACCAGATCCGCCTCGCGCTGCAGCTGGCACTGGAAAAGGATTTCCCGATTCAATTCTGTGGCTTCTTGAAGCATTCGGTCGACCAGTTCATCTGTCTGTTGGTAGTTGTCCATCAAATTCTTAGCGTTCTCAATAGCCCCATATATATCGCTAGCCTGCGGACATCGTGGCGAGGGAGGCGGTGGTGGCGGCGGCAACGGCAAACGAACGGCCTGCGACTGGACTCCGCGTGGAGTCTGTGGCTTAATTTCTGACTTTTGCAGCCTGCGCCATAGGCGGCTCCGAGTGCCAACGAGCTTGGGCTTCGAGCCTCCAGTCTTAACAGACGATGGCTTGGTCTCGGTCTCACACTCAAGGGCTGCCTCTAAGGGTTTATTGAAAAGATTTGTCACGCCCTCCACACTGCTCATTTTAAGGTTCCGGGCACGATCCACCACGTTGGCGAGGGCGCGTTCCAAGAAATCGCGCTTGGTACATGGTAGCTCCACCTCCTCCTCGGATTCTGGGAGTTCTGGTGGATTCTTACTCATCTTTATATCGCGCAAATTTTAGCATTAAATAAAACTAATAAATAAAAGCGATCTAATGCTCAACCGATTCCAAATGTGTGTGTCGTTTCCAATATGATATAGTTCTTATGTCAGGTTCGGGCACCGAATGCCCAGTTCGGAGTTCGACAACAAAGTCCATGACAGTCTTACAGAATATTAAATAAAGAGAGCTGAATGGAGTCCCGCTTAGGATGTGAGCTTGCAAAGTATTTTTCCTTTTGCATTTTTTTACTTATTATATGTTTTTCAGTCTTTAATTAAATGCTTGATATAAACTTGGTCTAATATGGATAATACTGATGGTTCTTGGCTTTCTCAAACTTCCAGATTCTGTGACCTCGATTGAAGGACTTAAAGTGGAGCAGCTCCTCGGGTGTTAACTGGAAATCGAAGACATCTAGATTCTCCACAAGGTGACCCCTTTGAGCTGCCTTGGGAATTGGCACCGTGCCGAGGTCAATCTGCAGAACATTCGCTATAAAATATGCTCGTGAACCGTTCAAATTCTGAGGTGTTCTCACCAAATATCTGAGGACCACTTGGGCGGGTGTCTTTTGGTATTTCTTAGCCATGGACAGAACGCCTCCATCCTTATAGTACTCAGGCAAGGGTCTGCCGGTGGTGGGACGACCCAGGGGAGAGTAGGCAACCACAGTGATGTTGTGCAGCTTACAGAGCTCCATTAATGGCAGTTGCACTAGTTCCGGGTGACATTCAATTTGAAGAGCAGCGGGCTTAATACGACAACTCTGCAGCAATCTCTGCAACTGAGCGGCATTAAAGTTGGACAATCCCAGGCTGCGTACGAGTCCGAAGTCCACCAGTTGCTCCATGCTTCTATAAGTGTCCAGGTAGTCCACGTTGCTGGGAAATCAGCAAATATCAATTTCTGGTTGCTGGATGGAGGAGTAGTTGGGGGCCACGACTCACTTTGTCCACAGCTCTCCGCTCTCCAAATGAGGCATTATTTCCTCATCTGAGATATAATGCACGCCCACGGGTGAGTGCATCAGGTAAAGATCTATGTAGTCCACGTCCAGTTGCCTCCGCTGCCACTCACAGGCATATTGCACTCTTTTCGGTTCGTGGTAGATGTCCCAGAGCTACGAGGATATTGATTTCGTACATATACCCACTAAGCACCGACTCCAGGACGTTCTACGACTCACCTTTGTGACCAGAAACACCTGTTCTCGCTGCACTTTGCTCGCCCCCACAAATTCCCTCAATACCTTGCCCACCAGTCCCTCATTACGGTACAGAAAGGCGGTGTCTATGTGACGATAACCCAGTTCTAAGGCGTGGCGCACTGCATCCACACAACGAGATTTCTTTAGCTACAGATAACGTGCACAACATACTTGATAACGACCTGTACAATTTCACAATTGCTCTATAGGGCCCGAAGGAATGGAACATTCTATCAACATTTACAACCTTCCCTTTGATTAAATTGCTTTTACCTAAATTATGCTACTTACGTTGTAGGTGCCCAGACCCAGAATCGGCATTTCATAGCCATTGTTTAGCTTTACAGTCGGTGCCAGCTTCATTTTTATTTTGAAATCAAAACTTGCTAATTAACTTGATCGCCAAATTAGAGGTGGTATTGATGCTGAAAACATCGATGTTCGATGTTTTTCATGATGCCGATGTTAAGCGATGCATCGATGTTATATTTTGAAAACATCGATGAGCATCGACATCGACGTTTTCGGTCGAACTTGCATCACTAGTACAAGTATGACCGCATTGGAGTAAACAAAAAAAAAAAACAACAACAAAAACACCTAACTACTCTCAGTACCTAACTTGTTTTTGTTTGCCGTTCTCCAACACTACATAAAACTTGTACCAAGAGCAGCTGTTACAAAAGTAAATTTTCTTAAACTTAAAATATACAAACAAAAACGACATTCTGTAGAATAATGATTAGTTAAATAAAAAAAGCTATTACTTAAGCACTAGAGATCTCACAACGTAACTAATTTTACTTCCCATAAAGTAAACACGACCAAAAAATAGTAAGTAAACAAATTTAAATGAGTAAACAAAATCCCCATTTGTCCAAATCATTACCCTCAATCTTTAATTAGGCTAATAATGAGCCACTTAGGCCATATGGCGGATATACACCAATCCGAGGACGCCACACCGGATATAGAGTCCTTCACGGGCCTTGGCAATTCAGCTGCAGAAGCCTTCATTCAAAGCCTAGCCGGAATGGTGAATCAGGGCGATGTGGAGACCATGATAAGAGCACAAAAGCAAATGTAAGCAAGGCAAGAAGCTACCCAGATATTCGGAGTCATTCTTAAGATATTCCCCAGGCTACAGCGCTTCGAAAAAACCAACGAGATGCTGCTCAACTGCAATGCCCTGTCCCAGAGTCGCCTGAAAAGTGCCAGCGAGGACTTCAAGCGCCATGTCAAGTGCCTCAATGAAATGAAAAAGGATCTGGACTACATATTCCGAAAGATACGGGTCATCAAGCAGAAGCTGCAGCAGCAGTTCCCCGCCATCTACGCCGAGGTACAGCCGCAACGCAGCAGTTTGGCTGAGGAGGCCGAGGATGATACGGAAGCCCAGGCCAAAAGGGCAACAGCAACAGCACCGCCTCCTGCTCCGTTGGCAACGGCGGTGGCCAAGAAGACAACACCGGCCACCATAGAGTACGTGCAGATGGAGGAGGCCGTGGATAATGGCACCGTAGAGATAGAAAATGAGCTGATCAAGCGGGTTTGCTCCGTGGAGACGGCCAATCCCAACGACTCCTCCGACTGCACATCTGAAGATACAGGCTAAGCAGTAGCATATTAATCTTTTTAGTTAGTTTTACGTTTAATTGCTTAAAATATAATCTGGTACTTGTATTGCTTGGGTACCTTCGAGATTATGACGCGGCCGTCGTAGCTGAGCGAAGCAAAGATCCAGGGATCCACATTGCTCCACTCCGCACAGTATACAGAGTCCTCGTGCTGGTCAAAGGTCTGCAAGAGTCCGTCTGGCAAGAGTTTGTGGCGCTGCTCCTCCGTTTCTGCACCGCCGCCGCTACCGCCGAAATTTGCGTCATCTAGTCCGGCCTGGACTTGGGTCTCGGAGCTCACGGAGCCGGCGCAGGTGAGCAGCACCTTGCAGTCACTGGAGCTGGAGAGGAGCAGCTGGTCGTGGAATGTGTTGAAGCGCACGGACCACACCCAGTGGCAGTGATCGCTGCGCTCAAAGACTGGCGCCTTGGGCATCCGGCAGTCCCAGATCCGCAGATAGCCATCATCGCCGCCAGTGACTAGGTGGCACTGCTTGTTAGGATTACAGTCCAGGTCGCGCACCATCTGACCGTGGGCGTCGCTGATGCTCCAGGCACAGTGCTGCGTGTCGCGTACATCGTAGGCACTCAGGCTGCCGTCGTGTAGCGTGAGGAATTGGTGTCCTTGGTGGTGATGCGACCACTTGCCAGTGGTGAAGTGTGACGTGTGCTTGGCACTGGCCGATCCCGAGGCTGGAACTTCGGCCACCACCCGAGTTTCCGACTCTGCGCGCTGCATCACGGCCACCTTGTTGTCCACGACGCAGGCCAACGTTTGCTCCTGACTGGGATGAAATTCGATGGTCTTAACCCGTTCGCCAAAGCTCTCGGTGTCCAGCACCTCCACCTGTTCCCAAGGCAAATACTCTGACTTTAACTGCTCCGCATCTGGGGTGGCGTTTAGGTCCTCCGGCAATGTCAGCAAAGCTGATTGGGCAAGCACCTGGGCTCCTTTCTGGACATTGTACACTGATGCCAGCAGGCGGGAGTTGTGGGGGCAACTGTTCAGCTTCCACACTTCCCCCAAAGCGTGCTCAAATACCTAGGAAAGGCGATCATTTAGTAATTTCCAGCTATTACCCCGCTATTTACCTTCGATTTCACGGTTCCCTGTTCCTCCTCGTACTGGATTAGATGCACCTGATTTGTCGGCTTCAAGGAATTAGTGGCTATAAAGAAGCAAACATCGTTGCTTTCGCCGTACTGGGGAGTCAAGGCTCGTGCCTGCAGTTCCAGCCCGTAAATTAGGCTGTTTTCGTCCATGTTGTCCTGCGAATCGCCGATTAAATTTCTTAAAACGTATTTTAGTAGTGTTGGGAAATGTCGTCGGGTACAATTATTGTACCTAGCCAGTGTGGATAAACTGTTATCCGGCAGTATTGGATACAAATTCATTTATCTAAATTCTTATTTATTAGCAAGAAGTTCTTGCTTAGATTTAATTATTCTTACTATAAAAATGTTATTCTTTTCCCAAAGTTTCGTTTCTAAATTTGGCGCGCAAAGTGGGACAATGACGCCGAGCTAGGAGAAATCTAGGAAAAAAATCGACTTATCGCACAGTAGGCTATCGATAGAAAATAATCCGATAAATGTCTTCCTTCCATTTTGTTTTCACACCAAAAGTGAAAAAAATAGCTGTAAAAGCAACAGACGCGTATTCCGAAATTATTTAACCAAATTTTACTATACAGTCAATATAGTCAGTGAAGAAAATCGCATTGCGTCCGCCCAGAGGCACGGCACAAGCAAAATTCGCACACACAAGCACACACCCAATAAACTGCAGCGCGTCGCATCGCATCGCCCGCATCCACCATCCGAGTCCGAGTCCGTAAAGCAGAAATGGCCCAGAACATAAGCCCCGAACAGAGCGGCGGAGCTGGGGCCGGGGGCACCAAGCACAGCGACGACTCGCTGCCCGTGAAAGATAACCACGCCGTGAGTAAAAGGTAAGCGTGGGTCGCCCGAAACGGGAATCGAATGGCAGCCACACAGCTAATCCCCGTTATACTCCCGCAGACTGCACAAGGAACTGATGAATCTGATGATGGCCAACGAGAAGGGCATCTCAGCATTCCCCGACGGCGAGAACATATTCAAGTGGGTCGGCACCATCGCTGGCCCCCTTAATACCGTATATGCTGGGCAGACGTACCGGCTGTCGCTGGACTTCCCCAACTCGTATCCGTATGCGGCGCCCGTGGTCAAGTTCCTAACATCCTGCTTTCACCCGAACGTCGATCTGCAGGGCGCCATCTGTCTGGACATACTGAAGGACAAGTGGTCGGCGCTGTACGATGTGCGCACCATTTTGCTGTCCATCCAATCGCTGCTGGGTGAGCCGAACAACGAGAGTCCACTGAATGCGCAGGCCGCGATGTTGTGGAACGATCCAAAGGAGTACAAAAAATATTTAGATGTGTTCTATGAGAAACACAAGGACACCTAGGTGGCCGGTGGTGGCCCACAAAGCGCGATCCTATGCTCATATTGCGGCGTATTTATTTACATATAGTGCAAGCAAACTCCACTAATCCGAACCGAACAGATCCGCCACTCCTTCTACTCCCCACCACTCATCATTATCCTTTCTCAACATGCATCGCTTATGCTGATTTTGGCGACCGTGCATTTTCCAATGTAATGTCTGATAATCTGGTTTTATTCTCATTTTTTTCAAATCAACAAATTAATGATATATATATCCTATGATCTATGAATGTATTGGTAATATGTAATTTTAAAAACTGTCGTGTTCTCTAAGCTTAAGCATATATAACTTTTAGTTAATTGTTTTTTATACTTGATTTTGAAGCTAAAGGGCGGTGCAAGCCTTGCCCTTTGGTACTGAAGATGACGATTTAGAAGCGACTGTGCTGCGCCCCGGCCATTATGTGAATGTTAGCTAATTTTAGAGAGTGTAGCCTCACCGAATCACCAATCAATCAAGCACTCAGTCATGTACTAGTGTCGCCATCCATCCATCCATCCATTCATTCGTTCAGCAGTTCTCCCCAACAAATTCCAAGTAATTAGAAACATTTGTAACAGTTGAGTTAGCTTGATGTTATTGAAAAATCACTTACATAAATAAAACAAATTATTAAACTACATTTAGTCTAGTCCTTGGCTCTGCACGAGTGTTTGCTGAGGTCTGATCCCAGCCGGAAGATGCGTCCGCACTTCCTGCATCGAAGTAAGTCTTTATTATCGTGTCTTCGCCGCAGGTGATCCATCATGTTCTCCTTGGTGTGGAACCTTTGGTCACAGTGCTCGCAGGGATATTTCCGCTCCTCAGGCTTGCCATGCGTAGCCTTGTGGCGGGTTAGGTGAGCCTTTCGCCCAAAGGACTTCCCGCACTGTTCGCAAATATACTGGCAATCGTCGGTGGAGGACTGCGTCTCATGCTGCCGCTTGACATGATATCTTAGACTCCGCTCCGCTGTGTACACTTTGCTGCAGCTGGGACAGGGAAAGGTCACCCGCTCTCCGCCATTGCAATGCATCTCTCGCAGGTGTGTGTCTAGTAAATTGGCCCTCGCATAGCTCTTGCCGCAATGGACGCAGGTATAGGGTTCCACACCCTCGTGCTGCTGCTTCACATGGGCCTCCAGCAGGGAAGATTTGTAGAAGCCGCGTTGACATATGCCGCATTCAAGGGTGTGTCTCACACGCCGCTTTCGCTGGCCTGTCGTCCTATTGAATCGGGCGAAGGGGCGCAGAGCCTTTTCCTTGCCGAGATCCTTCTTGCTGCCTTCGTCCTCGATTATGTACACTTCCTCCTGTTCATTAATTAAAATAATGTAATAATTAGATACATTGTGGTTAAAATACAAAATATTTAGAGAGACTTTGGCTTGAAAATCCTTTTAAGAATTTTCTAAAAGTAGAAAATATATAATAAACTGTAACATTTTTGGTGTTTCTTAAAAAAAATGCATATCAAACTTCCAAATACTATACTTTTTTTTAAATATGGATGCCATATTAAAATTTAAGATTCATTTCCAATTAATTCATTTATATCAAATAAAATATAGCAGCGCATAAAGTTTTTTAGAGACTTCGATTTTAAAAACCCCTAAAATTGCTGTTTTAAGAATTGTTATAAAAAAAAAATGGCTTGCCATAATTTGATACAATTTTTCAGAGAAAGAAGGAAAAGAATTTTTAAAGGAGAAACCAATTCATATGCGTATTTACAAATATTTAAAATAAAATACTTAAATTCCACCTTAACAATGAATTTAGATACCTCGTCGACCCATTTATTAATTATTTATACTTCTACTCTTGTGTTATCAACTCATTTACTATTAATGCGCTCTTATCGCTTTTTCAAGGTAGGGAATATAAGTAAAAACTCTTCATAGTTCAGGGTCATTGATCCGCCGCTATATAGGTTTTTCTATCTTAATAATATTTATCTAAATTAGATAAAGTCAAACTTTCGGTTGCCTAGCCCATACATTTTGAGAGTTCTAGGAAGTACTTCTGTTTACAAATGAAAGATAATAATGTATCATAATTTATCTGAGCCCCTCAGAAATGGAAGATAATAGTGAATAATGAGCATTATATACCTGAGCTCCCTAAGATGGAACGTGTTCTTATATTTTTGTAGAAACTACTCAGTTATCGTAAATTCTAATACCAGTTCTTCTTTTATATTTCTCTTAATAAGACATTCTCTGCACATATTTACATATATTTTTCGCAAGTCTAGATATTACTGGATTTGATTAAAAATACACCTTTAATTTAAGAGCCTTAAGCAACTATATACATCTACAGCGCGCTAAAAATGCTATACATGCCAAATAAATAAAAAATACTGATTCGAGACGTGCCTCCTTTCCTCGCCACGCTATCGCGGCAAACAAAAATAGTTGTATACAAACAAATACTCAGAAATGTTTATGTTTATGGCCGCCCCGCCGCGTAGGAGGAAGTATTGTCTTTTTTCCCTGCTGCTGCTAGGCAACAAATTCGAGCACCGATATTGTGATTAGATTAAAGTGGGGGAGACACATGGGTGCACACACTCACAATCTCTTCAATTGATTCCACGCTTGGGGCCTGGGCTGGCTCCTCCTGATTAGTAGACTCATTGCTCTCCGAAGGGGTATCCGGTAAATCCGGAGGCAGGGCACCGGCGACTACATCCTCCTGCGCCTTGAGGCAGTACAAATCAATGTCCAGAAGCAGCTTCTCAAAGTTGCGCGAGGACTCTTCGCACATGCGTTGAAATGCGTAGAACTTTTGCACCAACTGATAGCAGCACTCGCAGATGCTCTTCAGGACCACCAGTTGGGCCAGCACGTCGTCCTCATCCTTCGCCGGATCGCCGCCAGTGCAGCCAAAATATTTCCTCGCCAAGTCGTGTTCGCTGTCCAGGCTGTAGGCGGCATCCTGGGGACCCAGGAGGACCAGGCATGCCCGGCATATCAGCGTTGTCCTGGACGCACTCTGTTCCGCCGTTGTGGAGTCTGCGACCATACTGCGCGCGCAAAGGTTCAGCTTCGTTTGGAACATCTCGCTGGAGAAGGGTGCCGCCGCCGCTTTCATAAAACAAATTTAAATCAATTATCACAATTTACGGTTACGGCGGTGCTGCTGCAGTTCCGCGTCCAGCGACCCGCTCTGTCACAGTAGTGGAGAGCGGAGAGCGGACAACAGACACCACCGCAAGCCATCTCATCGGGGGCTTTCGCGTTGCGGGACATTGAAAGCTGCTGCTGCTGCCGAAAAGCTACCCTGGGATCACCCCCAAAAAGCTTGGCACCCAAATTTACCATGGAATTTAATTTCGAAAAGCTATCGCTCCTGCTGTTCGAATTTAGCTTTAAAAAATATTTGAAATAAATTAGTTATTCGAAATTTTACATTAAAATTATAATTTGATTATAATATAATATTCAGTTATACCTATCTTAAGGGTGTTTAGTTTTTGACCTTTTATTGTTCCGACTTTGTTGAGAAATCCCAGAACTCCATAATTTTCGCATATTAATTATTTACCGCATAAAATATTTAAGGGCCTAGATGGCAAAAAAAAAGTAATTTTTTTGAAATTTTTGGTAAGGCATCTATTTGAGTTATTGGAGGGTTTATTTTAAGTAAAAGAATAAACTTTAAAGTTTTTTTTTTTTTTTTTTCTTATAAAAAAATCTTGTAATTTAACGTAGGAATTAATTTTTTAGTTATGGTCTAAAAAAAAACAAACCGTTACGTCAAAAATCAACAGAAATGAAACAACCAACAAGATTATTTAAATAGATAATCTAGTCTTTGTCTTAAAAAAAAAATCCTACGACAAAGACTAGATATTAATGTATAGAATAACCACCGAAAATGTCAAGTCAATCGGTTCAATGGTATTCGAGATATTTCTGGTACCAATTTGGAAAAAATAGTATTGAGAAAAACGCGTTTGAATATTTGTCAATGGCTTGACGCTTGTGGAAAGAAGGGTTGCATTTTCGACTATAACTTCGTAATTTTTTCGAAGTTTGACTTGAAACTTGGGCCAAACATT
>JAEIHY010017467.1:0-16743 GCA_018904565.1 Drosophila tsacasi | reverse complement strand
AATCCGGCCAAGAAAGTTACAAGTTTCGCCCCAGTGAAATGGCTCAATCAATTAGCCAGAGCTGTCATAATGCCTCTCAAGTCCCCGGAAGTTAAGGAATTTCCCTGAAAGTCCCTGTGCTGCATGTTGCAGCAGCATCAATAAAAAGCAAAGTGCAAAAAACAGGCAAAGTGAAAAAAAAATAAAGCAAAGCCAGGCGTAGTAGATGCGTGCCCCTTTGCAACAGCGAACACACTGCCTCGTATCTCTCGCGATGAAATTTATGCTTAATTAAAAGCGACACAAGGCGTCACAAGTAACGCACAACGCGCGTTCGCCCAGATAAAGCGGGTTAAGGCGACCGCAGCAGGGGCTTCAGGGGGTTAAGGGGGCTGGCAATCGGCCGGGAATCGGGATTCGGAATCGGAATCGGGCCTGGGTTCGGGGTTCGAGTTCGAGTTCGAGTTCGGCAAACTCGAGCGCAATTAATGCGATTTTGAAACGCACAGATCGCTGGGAGACGACGAGTTGCATACACTGGGAGAAAGGGGGGAGCAAAATTGTATTTATTTATTTTATTTTAAAGTAAATTACATTAGCTGAAGGCCTAAACCTAATTCAGTTCTGAACTAATTGTTAGCTTCAAGTAAATAAGTAAATCAATAAATTAATATATATAATAATTAAATATATTCTATACATAATTAAATGATTATATAAATCACCCTTTTCGCCCAGTGTTTGGCCAAGGAGCGTGGCTTGGCTGACTGGTCCCACTAATTCAATTAAAGACGCTGCCCGACAGGAGACAAGACACGGCAGAAGACAGCGGCGGCGCAGCGCTCACGCATGTTGAGTGGCACGATGGATGAACGTCGGAGGAGAGTCGGCCTCAGTCTGGGCCACAACCAGAGCCACCTTGAAGCCACATTTAAGCCTCAACCAGAGCCACCTTGAAGCCACATTTAAGCCACAACCAGAGCCACCTTCGAGCCACGTCCAAAATGAGAGAAAGGCCTCACGTTTGTTTTCGCTGGCGGTTGCTTCTCCCACTGCCACTCGACGGTTTGCACTCATTAGTCTCCCACAACGTGAATTAAGATAATCTTGGGGTTGGAGTTGGGGCTCTTGGCCATGGTCTTGGACTGGGTCTGGGCCTTGCTCTTGGAAATGGAAAATGGAACTCCTGCCTGAGCGCTTGTTGTGCAAATGAATTGTTGCTGATTTCGTTTGAACGATTAGCGCCAGCTTCCCGGCTCTTCGATCTGTCTTGGCCAGATTCGGATTCGCTTTCGGTCGGGATGCAAATGGAAATGGCCAAGAATGGAGTGGAGTGCAGCGGAGTGTGGGTTGGCCTGCTTAGCAATTAGACTAATTGCATGGCCCCAGCCCTCAAGTTACCAGTCACCAACAATGTGGCACTATATGCGCTGTGCCTGTTTCCCTGGATTTTACACGGGCAAAAAATCACTCAGAATGAACACTTGACAAGGGGTTTTAATTAAGGATATTTTTTAAGCAAATAAATTATCTGAAAATATATTTTATAAGGCTGAGAGTCTTGTAGATTTTATTCTGTTTGTTAAGAAGGGGTAAAGCCATCTGGAAACTTAAAGTAAAACTGCCTTAGGTTAAGTTTGTCAAGCTGCTTTCCTAGTCACTAATTTACCTGCATTTTTACTCAAACTAACTAAGCTTTATATCCCCACTAAAATGATATATGATAGAGTTTCTAATGTCTCTTCTTTATTTCCCTTATTTTCCACTTGGTCTTTGTACTTTTTCGATTTTCTTTGATACCTGGTTTCAGGGGGCATTGCGCATACGCACTGTGCGCCCTGCACCCTTGCACCCTGCAGCTTGCGCCTATTGCAATATATGCCTGCAGATTGGTCAGTTCAAACACTGACATCCGCTGGGCACCCACACCTCCCATCCTGCCACACACTCACACACACACACACTGTGGCCAAGTGACGCCTCTGTGCATGCGTCGTCGCTGCCTCAAATGGGTAGAATTGCCTCTGCAATCGGAGCTGGAGTTGGAGCAGGAGCAGGAGCAGGAGCAGGAGCAGGAGCTGGTGTTGCAGCTCCAACAGGGGGGAGGAGGAGCAGCTTAGGCCAGTGGTGCAGCAGCTGCAGGGGTGGAGAGTGGGTGGACGCTATAGCTTCGCATCAAAGCCCCAACACCCAAAAGCACTCCAAAGGGCATTACACTGGCCAAGGGGTATAAGTAATTTAAGAAACAGTTGACAAGAGATGGAAATTGGTTAATGTTCTTAAGAAAAAATATGGTTTCTATTATGGAAATATGCAAAAAAAAACAATAAAGAATAATAAATTTAGGAATAAATTGAATTTTTTTGTATTTATTAATTAGTTTAACCTCTAAAAGTACTTCAATTTTAGTCTGAAGCTTAAAACGCAGTAAAGGAATCATTTCCGACCCTATAAAGCATATATATTCTTGATCAGATCGGCGAATCTGTCTTTGTAAAAAAAAACTATACCAAAAATGTTTAACCATTTAAAAAAAAAATCAAAGGGTTACATCGTTAAAATTGTTAAAAATTCGAAAATAAAATGTTAAATGTTAAATTCTAAATACTTAATATTTAAATTTAATAACTTAATATGCAGGCTTAAAATTCCCATTAAAACTAACCTAAAACCGCTTTCCAAATAAAAATTAAAGCCTTTTTGGCTGAATTATGATATTTTTAAACTATAATTTTTTCTACAAAAATGTTATCGATAAATATCGATTTAAAGTCCTTGGAATTAGCAATATTTAAGGCCTTTTTGGGGTCATATGCTGGTGCTCAAAAGCAAATGATTGCTTATATTGTAATACCTTATTTAAGTTTCTTATTCACGATGTTTCCTCTTTAAGTTCTCGATCCAAAAAGTCCCTTCTTCTTCACTATCGATCACATATATACATTCGATATATCGATAACAATATCGTTTACTTAAAACTATACAATTAATTCTATCGATATTAATATTATTTAGTATTTACATTTATACACAGTTTACAATATACATTAAAATTCACTGTTAAAATCTTAATTAATTTAAAAGTAACATTACGAAAAAAATAATAATAATTTTTGCAGAATTTTTTCAAAGTTTCGAAGTGGGTTACTTACTTATTATAAAAATTGTCAAAAATATACAACAAATTTAATTTTAAGTATAATATTTCAATATTCGGTTTTACAAAATACAAATACATTTCTTTATTTAACCAATTATATTTTATAACTATTCTTCATTTATTTAATAAATTTAAATAAGAGTATTTGCTGAGCTTAATTTACTTTGAGCAACCTTTGGCTCTGATCCACCCCCCACTCCCCCTGAATATTTTTTTCGGCGAATGAGTGGGCGGCTCAGGGGGCCACTTCCGGTGGGTGTGGGCGTGGGCGTGGGCGTTATAGTCAGTCATCAACAGGAGCGGCAACAACAGGACAGGACTCGTTCAGCTGCAGTGGGCTGCATGTATCTCTCTCTCTGTGTTTGTGTGTGTGTTCGGGGGGTCCTTTCCATTTAGTTTTCCCTTTGCTTTGTTTTTGCTGCCCATTTCACGTTGTATTGCGATATTGCTGTTGTTGTTGTTGTCTGGCAGGATGGCAGGACTTTGCAGGACTTCACAGGATGCCTTTTGCTCGCTGCTGCTGGTGCTGCTGCTGCTGGTGCCTTTTGGCCTGATGATTAATCGAATTAGTTTCTTTCTTTTTGTTTCGTGTGTTGCCGCCTGCCCCTCTGCCCTCTGCCTTTGCTCCTTTCATTTACATTTTCTTTTGCACTTTTCCAGCTTGCATACAATTTTTTTCGCTCTGAAAAGGAGGGTGAGGGAAGGAAGGGAGCCTTGGCTGACCAACTGCGTCCGGTTGAACATTTTTTGGCAATGGAAAAAAAAGAGGAAAATGAAACAAAAACCCAAAAAGAAAGGCGAAACGAATTCACATTTTCATCCTGACGAAACGAAAGCCTCTGCCAAATGCGGCAGTGGGGGGTGGGGGGGTAAGGTCGTTTATTTTTAGGGGAAAGGAGGAAAGGGAGTGCTGAGCTGCTGCTGCTGCTGCTGCGATGCTTTGGGGCAATAACTGCAAATTGCATGGGCGGCACTCAATTTCTTCCCTCTATCTTTTCTTCCTGTGTGTGTGTGTCTGTGTTTTGGTGTTTCATTTGATTTGCGTTCTCTGTATGGGTTTTTCTTTCTTTTCCCAGATATATATATATATGTATGTATTTTCTTCCTTTTTATTTTTAACGCAATAAGAGCATCAAAGTGCACACACACTCACATCCACTTGCAGCTCGGTAGGTTTTCATTTTCATGCCATTTCCAGCCACGTTTTTTTTTTTTGCCATCCTGCCTTCCGGTCTTCCTCTCTTTGCCTTTCCCCCAAGTGTTTGTTTTTATATTTTCCTCTTTCTGTGCATTTTTTGTTTCGCTGCTGTTGTTATTGTTGTATTTGTATTATTTTCCTTTCTCCCTGGCCTGCCATTTTCAGCGAATGACTGTTGCATAAACGTCGTCTTTGTGTTGTCCTTGTTGTCCTTGCCCCGCCGTGCAGTTGGTGCAGCGCCGCTCATCGATTGCCATTGGCATACGAGGAGGAGGACAGGACCACATGTGGCATGGGCCATGGACCCATGTCCTTCGATGTCCTCCGAACGCGGCCGAGAGCAAGGAAATCATAATGGAACTAATTGCATGTGAACCAGGGGGAGGGTGTGCTTGCACATGGCTCCTGTTTGGTTCTATGAATTGAATGAGCCTAAGTTTAATGGTTTTGTAATTGAAAACCTTTGGTTTATAAATTTAGTTGTTAAATGCAGCTTGCGAATATTATTAAAGGATTTATTTTTAGCTAATTATAAACCAATTAAGTTTTATATTGAATTGTTTAGGCTAATTGGTTCACAAAAGAGGGAGTGAGTTACTGAGAATATTAAGATTAAGGTTATTATTTTATTTATTTTATTATTAATATTTTTTGTGATTTTGTTTAGGGGTTTCCATGATTCCTGAGCGATTCTCATTGTATTTAATGACATTTATTTGCTATTGGCTGTTTTTAAATCAAATAACTGAATACTTGTCATACAAAATTATTAAAAACTTATGAATTATATATAACAAATAAATATGAATTAATTTACAAATTTCTTACAAATAATAAATACATTTTTACTGCCTCAAAACACTTCCTTTAAATTACAAAACCTTTAAAACCTTTCGAAATTTAAAGTCAAATCTGTAAACGCATTTGAATTGCCTTAATAAATCCAAGACCCAAGACCTTGGAGAACAAAAAGGCGAAGCCAAGGCGAAAATTCCTGCAAAAAAAACAGGGATCGCCTCCCCTCTCGCAGGACCCAATCTATGACAGCCCCCCTTTCACCTACAGAACTGACAGGGAGGGAGGGATGGGGCCATGGAAAGTGTGGAAACGTGCTAAGCACATTTCATGCAGCTAAGTAAGGATATTAATATGCGTCCTTGCATTCGCACACGCACCAAAGGACATGGCGGTGGGCAGCAGCATTGGGGTTCCCCTAGTCTTCGTCCTGGTCCCGGGTCCTTTGGCCACTTTGCCTGCTTCTGCGTGGCGGCAACCAAATGAAATTGCAATGAAAATGAAAATCTAACGACGAAGCGACGAAAAAGTGGGGTAAAAAATGAAACGATATCCTTGAAACATAAAGCGGGGGTTGTTGGCATCTCAAGGAATGCAGGCCGCTGACACCAGAAACAACACCAACATCAGGCATATCCTGGGTGCTGGTTGGGGGGAGAGATCCCTGGGAACATCATTCATTTTACCCCTCGTGCAGCGGGATTAAGGTTATTTCAAGGATGCTGCCCCTGCTGCTGCTTCCGAAACTCCTTAAAAAAATACTTAGATATATATATTATAGGGGGAACGCTGTGCAGGACCTACTGCAAATGCAGCTAAAGAAAAATTCTCCTTTTGCGCGTAAACATCATCAAAATTCATCAATCTCTGCCAAAAACTTGGGTGAAAAACTTTCCCTCCCCTCTTCGGGCAACAGAAAAAGAAGAAGAAAATATATATAGGAAAAGCTAAAGAAATAAATGAACAACTTATAGATGCCTTAAGTTAAGGGAGTTGGAATTAATATTATAAATATAAAATATAAAGTGATTAGCTCTTTAAGGAAGGAAGTATAAAACTTAAAGTTATTAGCTCTTCATGGATGGTTTTCCCTTTATAAAAGTTTACGTCTTTCTGTCTCTTTAATTTGTTTGAATTAATTCCTACAAATATTATTTATACAAACATTATAATATACCTTACAAATATTTATATAAATACATAAAATATATTACTAAAAACCCCGAAATCCCAACCCAAGAACCCTCATGCCCATCACCAACAAAGTTACCTTGGGAAAATGTCACTCGTTTTTGGTTGGTAAGATGTGTGTGTGTGTGGATTCCAAGAAAATGTTGAGGAGGCAAGTCCATGGGGCCGTGGGCATGCCTTGGAAAAACGGCAATCAGCGGGAGGAGGAAGGGGGAGGTCGGTACTGGGTACTGGGACTGAAAAAGGGAGCTTCATTTTGGCATTTAAGCGCAACGACGCGTGCAGCACGCAGGACTACAGCTATGGTATATAGTCTTCGCAGGATCCAGCTGCAGTGATGCCCTCGTCCCTTGTCCCGCCATATTTCCCTCCGTCTGACGGTCCTTCTGTCCATCCATCCCCCCCCAGTGTCCTGATGAGCCTGATGAAGGACATGCCGACCCACGCGCCTTGGCATTTTTGTCCCGTATGCAGCTGCCTGCGCTCTGGCAGGACCACCCTCTTTCTTCTTTTTTTTTTCGCTCTGTGGAAATGTGGCCTTTTCTAAGCCAGTGAAAGAAATATAGAAAATATTTATAAAACATATAAAATAAAGCAAATATTTAACATATATAAAAAATATACAGATTATATTTACTTAATATTATGCATACGCCTATTGAAACAGTCTTAAAACCATAAAAAACCATAATCATTTTTGTACTTTTTAATTAACAAACAAAATCTAATAACTGCTTGTTTTTAGGCGATAAAATTATAAAGTAACTAACATATGTATTGTAAATTACTAATGAAAAATATATAAAAATAATTTAATAACATAAATAAAATATATAAAATATATATATAAATTTTTAAAATACATATATTTATATTTTTTTGTATGCAAATTATTTAAAAATATACAAATCTGTTTCTTAAATATGTTTTTCTTAGGTAATTATGGGCTCTAGAGGAAGAAAACCAACCAGCTCTCTTATATTACGTATACGCCTAGTTAAACAGTCTTGGAAACCAAAAACAAATAATTCCTTTTCCTCTTTTTAAATACAAACAAAATTCAATTTGTTCAGGTTTTTATCCTATAAAATTATAAAGTATTTATTGTAAATTACGAATGAATTTTGCATTTGTTTACAAGCTCTTAATTATACAAATTCTTTAAATTATAAATAAATAACACAGAGTTCAATAAAAAGCCCATTAATATTTTCTTAAAATATGTTCTTATATCATAATATTTTTTTATTTAACATAGTTTATTATATTATTCATTTTATTTATTTTTTATCCTGATTTATCCAAAGTTTTCCCTCTGTTTTCCCCCAGTGCACTTCCTTTTCTCGTCCTCAACGCTGTCGTTGCTCAGCGATAACCTCAATTTTTGGCACCCTGGCCAACAAAACATCCTGGCCCCGGCACATCCTGTTCCCCCCTGGCTCCCCCTATGCCCCTCGTTCCCCCTATTCCCCCAGTTCACCCCTCTTTACCCTTCATTCCCACAGAGATTTTATGCCAGCTCCTTGCAGTTTTTCCTTTCTTTCTCTCTTATTTTCCCTCAGCCTTTTTTCTTGGCTGTTTTCCTTTTATATTGCCTGATAAAACTCTTTTCATTTTGTTGTTTGTTGGGTTCGCTTCTCGTCCTTTGCCTTAACGCTTTTAACAGTAATGACGAAAAAGTGTCAGCGTCCTCGACTCGAAGGATAATAACAAGTATGGACAGGCATAGACGCCATTTTGCCCCCTCTCCTGCCCGACTGCCGCTGCCATTTCCCATTTTCCGCCATTTCTTGGCTTGTTTTTCCACTCTTTGTTCTCTTCCTCTTCAACTCGTTGATGTTCTTAATTGATGAAGAAATTTGGGCTGTGATAAAAAATTGCAGGGAAAGAGAGCGAGAGAGAGAGAAGGGGCAAATAAGACAGAAATAAAAGAATGCCAAAAATTAAATGAACAAGAAAGTAAGCATGGGCAAAATATGCACTAAAGATTGGATGGAAAAGGGAAGGGGAAAATGGGAAAATGGGGGAACCCACAGAGCTAGCCAAGTGGCACAGAAATTATTTTAGAAATAGATATAGATGTATAATATATATATAAATACAAGTATATATCTGAGGCACTATTTGTGCTATCTCTGGGCAAGTAGCAAGACATATTTTTCAGGCGACTACAAGAGATCCTTACAGGTATTTTGTAAAAAGGTTTTTTTTCTTTTTAAGTATTTTGATTAATTATTTATTTAGTTGGCATAGAATAGACATGATTTTATATTTATTTATATATATATCTATTTTATTTATATATATTTTTGGGTTTTTGCTTTATAAAATTTGTATTAATTTACATTTACATTATATATTAAATATTACTAAGTGTACTTTTAAATTAAAAACAAAAACCTTGTTAACAACAAACTTATTTATGCAAAGAATACAGATTTTTTTAAATATATTTAAGTGTCTTTAAAACATTGATTTATTTTTATAAACAAATAAACTTTAGTATTTATATTATTTACCTTCTTCAAGGTATTAAAAAATGTGTATATTCTATAAGTTAAATATATAAAATATTTAAAAAATATCCTCATTTAATATTGTAAGTCTTTAGCCTTTTTTCCTTATTATACATATAAATTCATTAATAAATAAATGTTTCCATTATTATTTCCTCCTCCCTATTTTCCCCTCTGACTTACCTGAGTCCTTGTAATCTTCGCACTTTGCACGCCTTTTATTTATTTATTTCCTCTGCCTCTTTTGCTTATTCCTGTTACTTTTTTTATGATTTTATTTTATTTTACTTTCCTTTTTTTTTGCATTCGCTCAGTTTCAATTTCACACAAATTCTGCCTAATCTATGTAAATGCGATTAAACGCTTTCCGAAAAGCACTGGGCGATGGGGCAGGATGGTGGAGAGGGTAGCAGGGAGCGGGTAGTGGGAAAAGGGGCAAGAGAGAGGGAGAGGGGAGAGGAGTGGGGCTGGGGTCAGGAACCAGTCCTCGAGCTTAATGGGCAAAGCGTTAATGAACACGAAGTTGAACGCGACGATGGCGACGGCTCAGTGAGCAGTTAACAGTGAGCTGCCACACCAGAGAGCCCCCAGCCAGCAAGGTGGCCCGCGGCGAAGCCCCTGGCCAGGGTCATCCTTGTCAGAGACACTGAAACAAAAAAAGAGAGCAGTAAAAGAGATGCTAAAATTACAAATTTAGTAATGAAAAATATTTTGACAAATGTAAAACTTGGGGATAAGTAAATATTTATTTATTTACTGAGAAATGATTTTTCGATATGCTTTTATATGTTATAAAAATGTCAATAATTTGGAAAGTGTGTAGAAAATAAAAGTGTTTTGAAAAATATATAACAGTTAGTAAAAAAAAAATATAAAAATAGTTTTCTATATGCTTTTAAAGGGATAAATAAAAAATAATTGCATAAGCAAAAATGAAACCAAAATCTAGTGAAAAGCAAGCATCTCTCGTAATTAAACCTCTCTCGTAATTAACCCTCTCTCTTAATTAACCCTTAACCTTAAGTTATATTTACTAACTAATCAAAAATCCCTTTAATTGGCTTTATATATCAATTTCTGTAATTGCATTTTCTCCCAGTGTGTTGGCAGGACTTGCGTGGCATTGGTGGCATGGCGCAGATGGCAGACGGATGGACAATGCGCATGCGCAACGCATGTGTCTTGTTTGATTTGAAGATTTCACGGAAATTGTGCCCGAAACCTGGCCACCAGATCCAGATGCAATGCAGTCTGCAGTCTACACTTTGCAGTCTTCAGTCTTCTGTCTTCTGTCTGCAGCTTGCAGTTTGCAGTTTGCATTTCCCAACCAAAGTCGCAGATCTGCGAGAGCTGAGGCCGCATTCAATTTATGAACTGGCACACAACTTAATTACACATTCATCCAATTAAAGTGTGCAAAATGCAATTCATCATCATCGGGAGGGGGGGGTTGGCAGAGGGAGAAGCCAGGAACTGCCGAGGGTTCGGGCCATGCCAAGATCGGCCGTTATGGACGTGGCCAAGTTCTAACAGCAATTAAATGCATTGCAGGTGCAGCAGCAGCAGTGGTGGCAACATCGCGGCGGCAACTTGTTCGTTTCACATGCAAGCGGCGCGTTAAATGCCCATCTACATACGGACGCATATATATCGGAGGGGGGGAGAGAGAGAAAGGGGGGCGAACAGGAACAGGAACATGAATATATAATGCAACTCAAAACGAATGCGCCACTGCAAGTTTACCGATATAATTCGCTGGAGAACCAATCAATCGAGAAATCGAGCATCTGCCGGTAAGAACCCTTTAACCAAAATATAAATATGTAATTTGTTATCTTAATAATTAAAAGGGGAAAATAGTTTCCCCAAGTAATATACTTCCCCTTTGATTTCATCACCTCGCCCCCTCCTTATCATTCCCGGCGGCCTAGAACCATTATAAAACCATCCATCGGCCGTTTATCATGATCAGCCCCCGCCAAATGGACCCACTTAAGGGGTTCTACCAATAATCTTCGCCATATTCACCAAGCGAGAGAGTTGGCTCTAATTGCCAAGGCAAAACGGAGCACTATGATTATGGCCAGGCCGCTTATGATTGAACAATCAAACACGCCCCCCAAAAACGCCCACGGCCCTCGGCTACAGTAGACACAGTAGACACACTCTCTATCCAGAGTACAGGGATCCCTCGCCGTTAGACGCACTCTACGGGGAGAGACAGAGTGCTAATTGCAGGGGAGAGACACTGGGAGAGAGAGACTCAGGGAGAGAGACTCGGGGAGAGAGGTAACATACGTCTCGCCCAGATAACATATAGCCAGGTTATAATCACAGGTTCTGTGTGTGTGTGTGTGTTTTCAGTGCGTCAGGCGTCGCACTCGCTTCCGCCTTTTCAAGCTGTCTTAGCGGATTTAATTGCCACTCCCCAGAAAGCAGGAGAACCTCCAGAACCCCTCCTAAAACCCCCCTAGAATCCCCTGAGATTTAGTGATCCAACCCTAAGGTGGCCAAGACGATCACGCACCTCAAAGCTGGTCAGTAAAGAGTGCGAGTTGAGGCTAAACTAGGGCCAGAAAAGTGAGTTCTTTCAACTAAAGTTGTTAGTATTTATGGTTATTTATTTACATGTATTATTTATATATATAAAATATTATTCATATTATATTATATACCATTCATATTAAAATTAATATAAATAATAATAATATTAATTTCATAATTATTTTGCTTAATAAAAAAGAAGTCACAACGCTTTAAAAAAATTAGTAAAGTCAGTTGTATAAATTATTTACATGTTTAGAGGATTTTCTTTGGCCCATTTAAGGATCAAATAGTTTTTCCCAAAAGATAAATATAAGTTATTAATTAATTGTACTAATATTTTAAGGATTTTACTTGAAACATTTAAAACTGGGCTTTCTTGTCTCAAAAATAAGCAGAAAATCAATTTAATAAATATAATTTTATTTATTTATTAATTTTACAAAAGAAAAGTATATATCCTAGCTCATAGCAAGCATAAATAAATTTCCTGGGCTTTCTTTCATCAGAAAATAAATATAATTATTATTGTTTAACTAATTTTATTAATTTTGTACACAACAACTGTCTTTGCCTCCTTTTAAAACTCAAACAAATGTAAGGCTTTTTCGTCTTCCAAAACTAAGCAGAAAATAAATACCACAAATATAATTAAGCGTATTGATTAATTTAATTAAATGAAAGGCATGTTTTCTACCTGATTTTTTAAGCTAAAATATTTATTTTCCCGCAGTGCCTGAAAATCACAAGTTAAACTGCATTTGCAGCTCAGCTTGAAAATCAACTCAGCTCGAAGCTCGAAGCTGGAAGTTTGAAGCTGAACCAAACTCTGCGCACTGAATGCGCCTGTCTTAGGGTTTCCGCTTGGATTGAGTTATTAATTATGTTCCGCACCTTCCCACATCGCAGAGAACGCCCCTCTGACTGAGCTGCCTGCCATTCTATTCCCATTCCTCGCAGTGTTTTGTTTTCCCTTCCGTGTCCAGAGTGGAAAGCTGCGAGTGGAAATGAATGTGGTAAGCAAAACATTAACTTGGCCATCATTATTGTTGGCTCGCAGCGAATTACGTTCTTTAAGTGAGAAAAATTGCAATTTAATCGCGATTACGATGATGATGATGATGATGATGGGTCTGCCACTGGAAATGGAAATTCGAAGGCAGAGGAAGTCTAGGGAAGGTTTTAGTTTTGGAATTGAAGATATTAAAAGCTGATGAAGGGTTTACATATATATATTATATATTTTGCTTTATTTTTGATAAAATATTAGGGGTCTTGAAGGTCTTCGAAGGACTTAGTACTGTCGTCATCGCTTTCCTTCATTGACGCACTTTCCTGGCGACTCCCCATCGTTTTTGGCGTCCAAAACACAGCATTTTCGTACACTAACCCACAACCATAACCACTATCTGTCAGAAAAAGACCTCGAGTGCCACAAAAATCTGATACAGGGAGCCACAAGGCTAGTTCTGGGGAAACGTGAGTGAATTAAAGTTACGAAAGAGGTGTCAGAAATTAATAGGAATTAATATGTTTTACTTTGAAATATAAAACAATAAATATATATAATTTAAAATAAAATACAAGAATATATATACTTTATACCGTTGGAAATGTCTCCTTCAATGCGCGCATCTCCTTAATTCAAAATGCTCAGCGAAACCTTTACAAAATATTTAAAAACTCACAACTAATTTCTGCTTAATTATTGTCTTGGCCAACTTCATTTAGTGGTCATCTTATGGCTGGGGAAAACGAACTCTTGCTCCCCTCTTCACAATTTCCGCCGAAAAACCCATGTCCGTGCGTCTAATTTAACTTTTTCTATTACATTGAACATTGGGCCCCACCACCACTCCCCCATTTGTCACGCCAAAGTCAGAGCCAGCCAAGGGGGATCCTGGAAATCCTTGAAAGACGCCGCTTTTCCCCTCTACCTATTTTCCTTTTTTTTCTTTTTTTTTTGTATTTACTACGACTGCCATTTTAGCGCTGCGTCATTGTGTGACATTTTGCGTGGTGGCCAAGGGGGCGGGCAGCGGCAGAGCGGGTTAAGTTTGCCTTACTTAACTTAACCCCTAAGCTACAAGCACTCACTCACACACACACACAGACACACACAGAGAGGAGCGGGGGAAAAGTTTTAACCCATTTTGCGCAAACAAACAGACAGACAAACAAACGACAGAGGGTTAAAAAATTAGGTCAACATGGCTGCAACGACGAGATGGGAAAAAAGGGAGAAGGACAAGGAGATGGCTCTGGAAGGGCAGCAGGAGATGGGAGTTGCAGATGGACAAGCAGATGGAGTTGAAGCCGGGGTGTGAGATGGAAATTAACCCCCCACTTATCTCACTTTAGTCTATTTTATTTATTTTTAACCAATCCCACTGCTTGACCTTAAAGCCATGAAGTCAAAACACGTCTCAAGTGCTCAATACGGCCAAGAGCTGGCCAGAAATCAGTGGAAAAAAACATGATGAAGAAAGGAAAAGCAATGCGAAAAATACAAACTAAAATTTCGATAAAGAAAAGCTAGACAAATGTTGAATTTCCCTTAAAAATAAGCCTTTAAAATTGTGATTAAACTAAGTAGAAGAAGATAACTAGTTAAGAATTAATACAGAACTCTTTGTTAAAGATTTTGCACGTAAATCTTTTCTTTAATATATTTATTATTGAATAAAATCCTGACTATAAATACTTTTCTTATTTATTTATTTATAATTTATTGATTATATTTTTTATATAAAAAGTATTTACAAAATGCAGTTGACCGAAGAACCCCAAAGAATTAAGCTAACAAACCTTATAATAAAACCAATTTCTAACCATTATTTATATTTTTTATTTAAATATTTTCTCTAAGAATTAAATTCTTCTCAAGTTTTCCCTCAGTGTTTAATAAATTACAACAATTACCAAAGAAGCATAATCAAATAGAGGATTGTTTGGCATTCAGAGTAAGATTTATAACTTCCGCAAACACACATACTACACACATACTTCCCCTTGAAGTGGGAGCTGTGAATTAGAGCCCGGGAAGTTTGGCAACACTGCTCTATTACCAGATAGAACCTACCTCATACCTAGCTCCTACCTACCTCCTACTTAACCCCCTCTGTCTTCCCCTAAAAACCCATTGGCTTTGCATTAAAACAACAACCGGCAGAGCCAGAACGCGTCCAAAAGCGAGGAGGATGTGCCAGCGAGTTCTGGCCCCGCCGTCAACTTGGCTCAGATTGCTTGGCCCAAGGGCGCTAAGTTGGTAGCTGGTAGCTGGTAGCTGGTATCTAGTAGCTGGTAGCTTCCTCCCATGTCATTTGCACACTGACAAGTTATTAATTAAAGTAACTTCCCCCTCTCCATCTCCCATCTCCCCTTTTGCTAGCCGCTTTTTACACTAAAGACTTATTGGCCAAAATCTATCCGTCTTTGGAGTTGTGCCGCCTTTCGGGGGCTCAGATCGTTGAGGATGATCCCGATTTATCTAGAGGAAAGCCCAAACAGAAGTCCTTTAACTGAGCAGAACGCCCGCATGTGTGGCAGTCTCTTGCCTATAAAAATAAAATCTCATTTACTTGAACCATATAGACTACGTTTTAGGCAAGTTTTTTTTTTTTTTGTATCTGTTTCAGGCACTGAGCGAAATTGGTAAGTAGTAAGGGGTTTCCAAGGGGTTCTTAAATACCTGAGAAGCTTGAGAAGTAGGGTTTCCCTTATACTTTCTGTAGCATTGCGCGAATAATTAAATAATTCATATGTTAACACTCAACATGTGTTGATCTTTTAATAAAAATTATAAGTTATGGCTAACAAAGTTTGAAAATCAATAAATCAAATATATATTGAATATAAACCTTCTTCCTTCTTTAATAAAAATTATAAGTTGTGATTTACAAAGTTTAAAAATCAATAAAAAGACTAAATATTGACTAAAAACCTTTCTGTTTCTTTAACGAAAATAATAAGTTTAAGAAATGTTAAAATTAAATAAGAGATATACATATGTATTCCTAATAGAAACCTCCTTCCCTCTGAAATATTTCTATAATTTTTATTCTAGTGTGCATATTTTTGTGCTCATCCTGGCGTGTCCTGGCCAAAAGTTCAAATACGACAACGGTGCGGTCTGAGGGCTCTCGCAAAACAAACGAAACTTAATTAACAAAAGGAAAAAAAATGGTGGAGTGGGCGGGCGAACCGGACAAACCGAACCGGACAGAGGTCCTGTGTTCGCCTCGGTTTTTGGGTTCGTGTAAGGGTTCGGGCTTTGGTGTCGGTTTCGGTTTCGGTTTTGGAGTCGGTTTTCGAGTTCGGTTTTCTGTTTCGGAGTTTACGGGTTGGCCAGGATCCCCCTGCCCCTGTCCGTCTGGGATTCCCCGGATGGAACTATATCAATGCGTATCTATTGGCCACGTGTGAGTGTGTGTGAGTGTGTGTGGCGTCCGTGTCCTGGCCTCCTCCTTTGTCCGTCTGCGAATGCGGATTTTTGGGCCCATAATCGATAGTCCTCCTCATACTGCGGCACTGGGCTGGGAAATTTATTGCATTCTGTGTTTGTTTAGAGCGATTGCCATGTCGCGACGAGTTGGGCCAAAAAGGATTCGGATTCGATACACAGAGACGTGCGCGTTCAGGTACACAGGTACAGTTGTGCTCGGGCCAGGTGAGTTTCTCGTTAGACGGGGGCGCAAATTGATTTCTATCCTGTCACTGACACTGATGATGGAAACCTTGCCTGCCCCATGGCCACCACATATTTTTAGCTGCCCAATGTTTCCATAAAATAAACGTTTCTAAAGGCTTTCGATTGAAATTTGTATACTTTATCTCATAAATGGGGACATGGAATATTAAATTGAAATATAAAGTACAAATTGAATAATGAAATCCCAACAATTTACGTTCGATTGTTAAAATTACCGATTTATGTAAATCGAATTATCTAAAAGAATGAGAAAGCATTTAAATTTTATATTTAAAAAAATGAAATAAATGCATTTCAGCTTATTTATTAAGATTCTTTGGTAATTAAATTTTAACTAGACGAATATTTGTGTTTGTTTTTTACCCAAATTAAAATAACGAAAAATTTGAACTCTCCTTAAAATCGATTGTAAACCATATTTTTAGATTATAATATTTTGTTGTTGTTGTTTGTTAAAAAATAAAGTCAGATGCTCTTTAAAATATCTCAAAATTATTATTTTTCAATGGATTTTAATCGAAATTTATCGATACAATTTTTGATGGAAAATAAAAGTTTTAAAATATCATAAGTCAGCCAAAATGGCTTTATTTTCATTTGGAAAAAAGATTTGTGTTAGTTTTTATTAAAATTTTAAATCTGTATAATA